>JAAOAR010000165.1:0-40136 GCA_013395995.1 Fusarium pseudoanthophilum
GAGGATGTTGACTACGGCGGGGGGGAGGCCGGCCTCGACGATGGGTTGGGCGGGTTTTTGGACGTAGAGGGGGGAGAGGTAGGGGATGGTGATGATGAGGGTGTTGCCGGCTGCGAGGGCGGGGGCTAGCTTCCATGAAGTGATCATGCTGTGAATGTTAGTACTAGATAGTAGTGAGTGAAGGGATGTGACTTACAGAGGAGTGTTCCAAGGTACAACAGCCGCACAAACACCAATTGGTTCTCTCTTGGTATACGCAAGACCACTCTCATAGTCAATGCTCTGCCCATCAAGTTTATCCGCCCAACCCGCAAAGTATCTACACGTCTCCGCAGCCTGAGGAACACTCATCCCCATAGACATGTTGTACAACATCCCCGCATCCACAGCCTCAATGGACGCAAAGTCCTGAACATCGCGCTCAATAAGATCAGCGAGCTTATTCAGCAGACGGCGTCGTTCCTGGGGAGGTGTAGTCTTCCACGTGGCTGAGGCCTTGCGCGAAGACAGCACAGCGCGGTCGACGTCGGAGGTCTGGGCGGCGGAGACGTTGCCGATGGGGGTGGCAGTGGTGGGATTCTCGATGGTGATGGTCTTGTTGGCTTCTGCGGGGGTGAAGGTGTTGTCGATGAAGAGGCCGGTGGGGACTGTAAGTCAGTGAGAAAGATGCACGTAATGGGAATTTGTGAGTGTAACGTACGTGTGATCTTGCGACCAGCTGCGCCGGTGATGGTGAGTTCCGCCATATTGAGTTTTGTTATTCGGGTATAAAAGAATAGTAATATCCACTAATCAAGATCCTATCAAATAGCCAAAAGTCGATAACGGGCAGGCAAGAGAAGAGAGCGCAGTGAAACCGCATGCATATTACTTATGTACATCCCGCCGACCATTCCACTCGGAACCCAGGATGTGATGTTCCGGTCTAGCACTGGCCATGTTACATGAGGGGTTATGCATAATCCAGGGTCTCACAAACTCCTCTTATTATTTGTAATTCCTTCACCGCGGTCAGATCATCTCCATATCTTACGTATTTCTAATCCACCGCCCTGCTTGAACCGTTTCAGCTACTGAAAGGAATATACGACAATGTAGTATCAAGTGCAGGAGCCGCAATGTGATAGAGAAGAGTGAGTCTTCCGATTGGGCCGCGGCTATGGGCTCGGAACCGCAGTGGCGATTCCGACAAGCGGAGTTAGTGGACGAAATAAATCACGCAGATGGGCACACGGGGCAATCAAGGCTATATCTCCGTAATCTCGAGCGGCCCGAGACCGTGATACAGACGTGGGCTTGGCAGGTCGGTAGTTGAGCGCCAAGAGAGAAAGGCCGAGATCCGTGACGAGAACTGCATGGGAGGGGAATGTAACTATCCTGATCTGACATTTATTTGTCATGTCGTTCAACAGCTTCGGTAACGGACGCGTTGTTGGCGGGTAAGGTCTAACTTGATTGGACTAAGTGGAGGATTTACGAGTGGCGACCATCTCGCGACAGACCCGCAGGGGCAGTTATCAACTTTGGAGACTCCAGGGTAGCAGGTCACAAATTGTTCTACAAATGTTTTGTTTCATCAACTTCACTACCGGAATCGTTTCACAATACAAGCAGCAGTCGGCAGTTGTCTCAAGAAAGTCCAATTTAATCATGCTAAAATAATGCAAACACTGATTTACAATCTGATGCCATGCTATGTCACTCCCAATGCTCACAGCTTAGGTCCCTCCTCCTTACAGCACCCACTAGTCAACCTCGACGCAACATCCTTATCAGACGGTACATCAAGCGCCGGATTTCCCGTGAAGAAATCCGAAGGCGAAATATGTAACTGCAGCATCTCAACCGGCATGACCGGCCAATCCTCCACCCTAGGATTATGCGTGAGTCCAAACACACTCCAGCACACAACATCCTGATTCAGCACATCATCGCACCGATCAGCTGCGTCGCTCACACCACCGATCTCACTCTTGCTAAGCAGCGTGTACCGCCCGCCCGCAAAGAACTCGTGGTCCTTGTACTTGGTAACCCAGAAGTGCTTCTTCGCGAACAAAGCACGCTTGGCTTGTGTGCTGTTGGGGTCCGCGAGGAGGAGTTGTGTTGGCGGTGGTGTGATCTTGTATCCAACTGGTTTACCCGACACACGGTTTAGTTTGTTCAGGTTCTGCACTTTGAAGACCCTGTTGCTAAACGGCGCGGCATCAATGCCCTGAGAAGTGGTGATCTGCGTCTGACGCACTTCATACATGTTCCCATTAGGATTCGTCCTCTTGTCCATTCTTAAAGGCAGACTCTCCTCCTGCACAACGGTATTTTCATTACCGTCGATAGAAGGATCAATACGCACGCAGAAAACATGCTGGTGGTTCTGAGCGAGGGCGCCGGGGCTGACGATGTTTCCCCAGGGGGCTGTCTTGCCGGGATCCATGTTGACGACGGAGACAATACCTGTGGCGCGGGCTTCGACGACGATGCCGGCTGCTTGGTCGAACTTGTAGTTGAAGACGTACTCGTAGTTGGCGAGGGTGATGATGAATTGGATGACGAGCTCGCGGCGGCGGGTCACGACTGCGCGGCCGGTTCGCCAGTCGGTGTGTTTCCAGCCGATGCCGTTGTCTTGCTCGTGTAGACAGATGACGTTCTTGGTTTCCTGCGCGGAACCATCTGCGTCTGTGAGGACACCGTCGAAGTACTGGAGTTGTTAGTCGTGAATTGAGTGAGTTTGGGGTTTGGCTTACCTTGATCACGCCGAGACAGTCGCAGCCGAGAGTGAGGTTGTTGACGCAGTGGCCGAGACCGCCGTCGCCAAAGTCAAAGGCTTGCTTGCGGTGGTATGGTGGACGAGGGTCAGCATAAGGAACAGTCTACCAACATTAGCACATCTCTTAGAAGTATCTCTCAGTAAACTCACCATATCGCTGATGCTCAATCTGTAAAGCACAGGACGTCCATCATAGCGAATGTCGTGAATGACAGCTCCCTCACGAGGATTAAACGTAACCCTCATCCTCCACTTCTGCCACTGGATCAAGTTCCCCTCTGTGATCGAGAAACTCGGTCCCTGAGGCTGCACAACCATCAAGGGCTTCAAATCCTTCCTCGTCCCATTCTCCAAAAGCTCAGGGACGTACTCTGCGCTCTGGCAGTGATCAATAGCCCCAGTAGCATAGGTCTTGCCAGTGAGGCTATCATCCTTGCCGCCTGTAGCTGGCTCATCAATGCGGATGATCTCCTTGGTAGCTGCGTCCATGACGGGGATCAAGGGCATGGGATAAGCGTAAAAGTTGGAGTCTTGACCCTTGCGAGCATCACGCGCAAAGACGAGTGCTTGGAAGTAGCGTGTGTTGCCATCTTCTAGATCTGGTGCACCGTAGGGCCAGGGCTCAATGACTGTCTCGAAACCCTCGGGGAGCTTAATCTCCTTGAGTTTGTCCTGAAACATCTTTGATCTCTTGCAAGACTCAACGACGATATCAAACTCGGCACTAAAAAGTCAGCTTCATACTCAAACCGTAAATATCGGGGGTACTCACGTAGTCAGACTGGCCTGGTGCTCCTCGCTGATAATCTCCTTCGCAACGATACTCCTCTTCGTAACGTCAACCACAGACTCATAGTAAACCGACTTCTGGTCTCCACCAATGACATCGTAGAAAACCTGCGCGCAGCGATCAGGTCTCGGCGACGCAGCAGTAAGAGCCCCAGAGTGCTCAAGCTCAAGAAACCTAAGGACTTCTTCCTTGGGCGGCTCAAACAAATACGACTGTCTAAAGAACAGCAGCGCACCGGGGTGAGACGCCTTGACGATGTCACGAGCAAGGTTAGTCTCACGCGCCGTAAGAGCAGACAGAGGATGTGGTGCAGCCATGATGGACAAAAAAGCTTGAGACAAAGGAATTGTGGTTTGTTGGTGCAATCAATGTCAGCAGAAGTGTATGTTTTGGGGCTGTAAATAGTACACCCCGGAAGGTCTCGTTCCGAGCGTTACACTCGGAACCGCCCTCGGAACGCGGAAGCGCAATCTCTCTTATCTCACGCAACCCTTGTCAAGTGATAACGCAGCCCGTAAGGAACGACTACTACGTAACAAGTTAGCTTTCCCCGCGTTCTTGATACGGCCCCTGTTTAGCGTGTGTTTTTGATCCAGAGGATGTGATATGCCAGCCAGGGGGGGAGGGTCCCACGCTGATATCTCTCTTTTCCCTTATCAAGAATGATTTATATGAACGACACTTCCGTGCTTTCCATAGCTCCACTAACTTGAAAACAAGCCAAAAAACTTCTACTATATAAATATTATTATCATTATTTTTTTTTTTTTTTGAAAATGGGCGAACTTGAGAAAGTTAACGTGGCTGTTGATAAGGACGCCATGAGTCTTGAAGGCAACACCAGAGTTTCGAGCGATGATGCCCTGCGTCTTGCGCAGTTGGGTCATACGCAGGAACTCCGACGACAGTATTCTCTCTTTTCTCTCTGTGCTCTATGCGTTTGTCTCATGGCGACGTGGGAAGCTCTATCCTCTGTCGTCGCTACAGCTCTCATCAGCGGCGGAGCACCATGTCTCTTCTACAACTAGTCCGTCTCCCATTCCCAGCATCCATCAAGCACCACTAACATCATCAGTCTACTATCAGCAGTATGTTCCATCTGCATCGCCAGTTCTCTTGGCGAAATCGCTTCAATCTATCCTACAGCTGGAGGTCAGTAAACCCCTAGACAAGACTCTGTTAACTCGAGACTAATGCTTGTAATGGTACAGGTCAATATCACTGGGTAGCTGCCCTTTCTCCCACTTCCATTCGATCGACCGCGGCTTGGGTCACAGGCTGGGTCAGCATCGGCGGACAAGTTGTTCTCACATCGTCTGCTGCCTTTGCTGCCGGGCTTCAAATGCAGGCTCTCATAATCGTCAACAACGAGACGTATGTCCCTGAGCGTTGGCGCGGCATGCTGTTCTACTGGGCTGTTCTCGTCTACGCCCTTGTTCTCAATATCTGGGGGGACAGACTTCTTCCGCACATCAACACTGTGTCGGGTAAGTACCCCCGCTGGCGGATGATCTTTCGGAACTGACGGCTCTTAGGCGCCATTCATGTCATTGGCTTCGTCACCATCGTTGTCGTTCTGGGTGTCATGGCTCCCAAGAACACGGCTTCGTTTGTGTTTACAGAGGTCACCAACTCTAGTGGCTGGGCCGACGATGGTGTATCATGGCTCGTCGGCCTCCTGAGCGCCGTGTATCCCTTCCTCGGGTACGTACTCCCATCACACTCGCCACATCACCGTCTAACCATCACAGATACGACGCCGCCTGCCATTTAGCAGAAGAAATGCCCCACGCCAGCCGTAACGTGCCCGTCGCCATGGTAGGCAGTGTGGCCATCAACGGTCTCATGGGTCTCGTCTACTGCATCATCTTTCTCTTCTCAACCGGCCCCCTCGAGAAACTCCTCGCAACACCCACTGGGTTCCCCTTCATGCAGATCTTCCTTGACGCCACCAAGAGTCAAGCTGGCTGCACTGTCCTCTCTGTCATCATCACATGCACTGCTGTTGCGGCGACTGTCGCTGGAACTACATCTACCTCGCGAACCCTATGGGCTTTTGCGAGAGACAAGTCAACGCCATTTGACAAACAGCTCAGCAAGGTCGACAAGCGTCTTCAGATCCCTGTTTACTCTGTCGTGGTTGTCATTGTTCTTCAGATGCTTCTTGGTCTCATCTACCTCGGCAACACCACTGCCTTCAATGCCATTCTGTCCATGTCAATCATTGGCATGTACGTCAGCTATGCTTTTCCCATCATCGCTATGCTCTTTGCTAGGAAGAGTATTCAGACTTCCAATGGCTTTGGACCCTTCAAGCTTGGACGTATCGCTGGCCCAGCTGCCAATGTCATCAGCTTGATATGGATCACTGTTGTTGTCATCTTCAGCACTTTTCCATCGGCCATGCCAGTCACACCGCAGAACATGAACTACTCTATCGTTGTCTTGTCTGGGTGGCTCTTTGCTGGTATTGCGTACTATGTCTTTCGTGGCAAGTACAAGTTTGAGGTTCCAGTAGTTGACCTTGATGTTGTCGAAGGTCTTCGTGATGGAGTCCATGACAAATAATTGGATAGTGAAGTCAAAAATCGGAGAGATGAGTTGCTTCTTTAGTTGCGCCTTGTGAGGATCTAAATTGTTCTGACACGATATCATTATGGGATTGGATGGGGTATGGGATGGCTCAATTTGTACGATACTTATGCAATGAACACGCTCTTTGATACTCATGTTTGATCATATTGTTACAGTCTTGTCCCGATAAGTTCCATCAAACCGTGACACTAGAAACCCCCATTGAACCGACTCATATCATCACCCTGCCCAACACCCCCATTCTGATCCGGCAATGCCGCAGGTTGATCAAGCCCGTTAACCTGACTCACCGGCCTCAACATATTATCCTGCTCAAACGCACTAAACAAATTCAGCAGATCCGTCTCCAGCCCAAACATATCCGTCATATTCTCATCCATAAAATTACTCCCCAGTCCATTTCTCGGCCAATTCGTCGGAACCAGCGTCTGCTGCTGTCGAACCTCTGGCGTCTCCTGCTGCAGAATCTCCGCAAGTGCTGTGTTTCCCGTTGGTGTGATTGGTGATTCTAGCGATAGAGCGCGGTGGATCGTTCCTTTTAGTGAGCGCCATAGTCGTCGGCCTAGTTGTCCGTGCTGAGATAGATTCTTCAAAAGACGGACGGCGTCTTGGAAGCTTTGTCGACAGCGATCGGCAAAGACATCTGGGCCGTGACATACTGCTAGAAGAATTGTAGCCAGAGCGCCTTGGAGGAAATAATTAAACGTTGCTTTCTGCCGAGCGTAGATATCGCTTGTCTCGTTCAGATTCACTAGAACCTGGATCGTATCCTGCGCGAGACTGACAACCAGTTGAGCGCCCTGCATGTCAGAGCGTAGGTTCTCAGCGCTCATGACATGATGGCGTAGAACTAAGTTTCGGATGTAGTTGCCTCTTAGATAAAGGAGCGTTCTCAAACGTTGCAAAACTCGAGGTTGATGACGCGGAGCCTGTGAGAGTCGAGGATACACGAGCTGTAAATCCTCAGGTATAGAGTGAACCCATTTCTGCGTCAGAAAGTCAAAGAAGTCGACTTTATCCTTTGGAACTGTGAACGGTGAAGAATCAAGCGGTAGATCCTCCCAGACTTTGGAGCATAACTTGGCATAGGAGACCATGCATCGAAGATATGGATGCTGCTCGCTCTTTGGATGGTCAGCATGCACTTGTGCTTGGGATATGAGGGTAACTAACTGGCTCTGGACACTGGGGATCGATGTCTCGATCGGAAATGCCGAATGATAGACTGGTACCGTAACTCCACCTTCGGTCGAGGATGTATACACACCAGAAGCAACGAAGTGCTAAATCTCGTTCCGATGGGTTCTTGAAATTTTCAAAGAGTGAAGTTCGGCGGTGAAGACCGATTTCGAGGCATTCGCGGCCAGCGTTACCGATGGCTCTCCAGGCAAGGAGGTCTTCTCCGCAGTGAAACCAGTAGATGCTCTAAACCCCGTCAACAATTGTAAAGCGAGTTAAGAACTGACTTACCAGCATGATCATGAGTTGAAGTTCTTGAATGTCGATAAACGCCTCGCCCGATATCCTGCAAATAACAGGCTCAACCTCATCAATCAACTTCTTGCTGATATTATTCAGCCCCTGCGCCTCAATAGCAACAGACGTAGCAACCGCCAACTTGATAGCCTGCACATCCTTGAGCGTATTCTCCCCTGGCGTCTGAAACACCGAGACAGCTTTGGTCGACAACTCATTAACGTCAATGAACGGATAAACGCTCTGAATCTCCTCATTATAAACATCCAGCAGCCTCTGAACCTCTGCAATGCCCAAGCTCGCCAGAACCTCTACATCTTCAACACCCGGTGAGAGATGCTCACTCTCAACAACAGGTTCAGTCTCACTAGGCGATTCAGCGGGTGTGCTTGCCGCAGTAGCGTTTGGCTCTATTCCCATGCCTGTTAGGGAATTTTCCGCGATCTGGAAACTATACGCTGAGCGCGTGGGACCGACGAATTGAGGCTCGCGCGGTTCATTGTGTACGTTGCGGATGTCCTTGCGGTATGTGGATGGGTGGCCTTGGGGAGTGGACTTTGTGGAGGAGAGGGCCATGTGCGGGAGACGCTGGGATACATCTTGAAGAGCTGATGTAAGAGCGTTGACTTGGTTCTGGAGGGCGATTACTTGTTGGCTTAGAGATCCGACGTCTGTTCTGTGGGTTGTTAGTGATGCGTTGTGAAATGGGTGAGATACGCACTGAGGTTCTTGAGTAGATCGTCTTCGCGCCGGCTCAGCATCTTCCTTCGCTGGTTGAGCCGTAGGCGCAAAGATGCATTCGACTTTATTAACATCACATCTCTTACAAATCTCATCGCCCTCGTCCCTCACACACTTGAGCTTCTTCTTCTTACACTCATTACTACCAAGGTCAGTTCAATCTCAGTACCTTACTCAGGGAACTGTCGCGTACCAAGCTACAGGCGCGTATTTGGCGCGTTTGCTCCGCTGAGTAGACGACGTAGCCGACTCTGCGATGGAGCCTATCCTCTTGCGACCAGGATCCATGAGTCATTTCTTGGGTATCGCGTGTCGTTGATTGAGGCGCTTGAGATGAGATACGGGGTTGTTGTAGTGTCGAAGGTCGCTAGGGAAAAGGGCGGGGCTGCCTGTAATTATTTCTATCTGGGGTCGCTTATCAATGATATTCCCGCTAGACCAAAAGTGATGACAGGCTCAGACCCTGCTGATCTGTGCCTTATCAATGCTGCAGGCTTCACTGGACCTTCACTGGACTACTGCTTATCGTGCCGAAATAGAGTTTGGACCTTTCTTTAAATGGTTATTAATCCCACTCACTAATCTCTGGTCTCGCCCCATACCTCAATGCTACTGACATGACCGAATTGCTATTTGCATTCTATGGCAATGTTTAATAGCATGCTACCTAGATAGTTTTTAACAGAAATGAATATGAAATACGACTGCAGTCCAGTGCCTGACATAAAATCTGCCATTTAAAGAGTCTGCCATTCTGGCACGTATTCTGAAGTAGCCCTACTAGCCCTAGCACCTTTGAAACCGCTGTTTGCCCCACTTGCAGGTCATTCGCGCCTTGTTGCATGCTGGCCTTATTATAACATACCTTCTATAACCTCGAAACTCCATAATAGTCTGAACCTCACTGACAATCAACTCGCTACTGCACGACTTAAGATGAATCGTATGATTTTGAAATGCTTGCGATGCAAGGCTATAACTCACATCCGAGCCACTAGATGCTACTTCTCCCCCTCCCGCCCTTTAATCGCCGCAAAGCCTACCCTCGATCTGTTCCATATCCGCAATAACCCAGATCTCTACGCTCAGAACTGCCTCTCACGAAACTTACCTAACCTCGCCTCCAACCCATTCCGCATCAGCAAGCTCATGCACTGCCACCAGGCTTTACAGTACGCTGCGAAATCTTTACGTGAGCACGTAAACGCTTTACAGAAGAAGCTTGTAGTGCTAGAAGCAGAGGGGAAGAACATCGAAGCAGCGTTAGAGGAAGCGAGGGAGACTGAGACAAAGCTTGTTCAAGTTGAAGAAGTAGAGGAGGATATCATGAGCAAGATAGAGGAGTTGGCGCTGGCGTTGCCGAATCTTGCAAGTAAGGACACGCCGAAGACCGAGTTTGAGCCTATATGCCATGTCGACGCCGATGAAAAGACTATTCAGATCAAGGACAGTAAAGGGAAGCCTATTCATCACGCCGAGATCGGAAAACAGCTTGGCATAATCGACTTTTCTTGTGCTGACGCTGCGTCCGGCCGGGGATGGCACTACCTCGTCGGCGCCGGCGCCCTCTTAGAACAAGCCCTCGTCTCCTACGCGCTCACCTTTGCAGCTCGCGAAGGATGGACTCCAGTATCGCCTCCGTCCCTAGTCTACTCTCACATCTCTGCTGCTTGCGGGTTTCAATCTCAGGATAGTAGCGGTGAGCAACAAGTGTACAGCATTGCGCAGGATGAGAAGGATAAGATAAAGGATGCGCTAGAGATGAGTCTGGCAAGATCAAGCGATATTTCACTGGCTGGTATGAAGGCAAACACAATAATCTCGGAGTCCGAATTGCCGCTTAGAAGAGTCGCTGCTTCAAGATGTTATAACCCCGAGGCTGGGTCGGATACAGAAGGACTGTACACCGTACACGAGTTCACCAACGTGGAGTTATTCGCCTGGACAAAGCCAGACGAAGAAGAGATGGGATACTTCTTTGACGAAATCATCGACATCCAAACTGATATCCTCGGCGCCCTCGGCCTCACATGCCGTGTCCTCGACATGCCAGTCCACAAGCTCAGTGCCAGAGAAGCCCGTAGAGTCTCCATCGAAGCCTTCTTCCCATCCCGCGCACTGGGTTCAACACGGGATGAGGTCCACGACGCTGCATGGGGAGAAATTGCCTCTGTGAGTTTCTGTACAGATTACCAGAGTCGACGATTGGCGACGAGGATGAACGACGCGGCGGATGGGGCGTTGAGGTACCCGCGGACAATCAGTGCGACGCTGTTGGCGGTGCCTAAGGTTGTGGCGGCGTTGTTGGAGATTGGGTGGGATGCAGATGAGGGGATTGTGAGGTTGCCCAAGGTGTTGCATCAGTTTATGGGTACAGATAAGATTGAGGGCCCTGAGAGGGACAGAGAGCAACGCGATCAAACCTAACGTAGTCCTTGATGCTCTCAGAACTTGTAGACGATTCTGGTTATGTCGGTATCTAATTCCTTTACTAGCATCTAGCTCACGGTGCGCGGAAGAGCCTACTCTTTCCCCTGATCATACCGGATATCACTGATGAGTCAAAGGCCAATGATTCCGATTTCCCGGGTGCTAAAGTCGAGTCGACTGGCTGTCATACTCTCTGTTCTTATCTAACCGAAGAACATTCATACGCCAGGCTTCTTTGAATCTATCCCTTTCAATCCTGAAACGTACAGACTTTGAATCAACACCGAGAGTGGTACAGCATCATTCTTAGACATAATTCGAGGTTTGAAGGATTCCTAGCTTAATGGATGTGATATCAAACGATTGTACTGTCCATTTCCAGACCGATTATATAATCCTGATCTGCGTTTGTTCACCGCCCAGCCACGCAAAGTTCTTCAGTTTTGGTTCTAAGATACCTTCAGGGCGACATCGAAGGTCTGGACTTCCACTGATAGTGCAGAATCCAACTCGTCGATAAACGTCGCCGTCAATCTGTTTCAAAGCCAAACAAGCACTGTTCATCCTACCACAAAGCTCGAAACCAGCAATCGGAGCACAAAAGATTTGATCCCCCAAGTTCAAACCATCTTCCTCAAGTGCGCAATCAGGCTTGAAGAATTCCAGCCTAAGCGCAGGGTCAAGATTGCGAATGGTCCACAAGACTTGTCCACTAGGATCTTGGGTTATCTCAGCTGATGCTAATGATGTCTTAATATCCAGGTATCCACTCTGAACTTCGCCTGTGGAATCACTCGTCGCGGGGTCACAGATAGCTTGTATGATATTACATGCTGCCTGCGGCTCCTCGCCGACCATAATTGAGTGAAGCAAGATTGGCCCGATCCACCACCAGCTACAACCTGAGTCAGTATCGACACTGGCCCAGGACCACGAAGGCGCACGGTAGAATTGAGGTCTGTGGCCTACACCACCTGATCTGGGGTCGTTGTAGTCTGAGACATGATACCAGCAGAGATCATGGGCAAGATTGTCCTGCCACAGTCCCGCGAGGTAAACACCCCCTCTGACTTGCTTCCGCTGCTGTGCTAGACCTGACAACGCCGGGAGCTTATCAGTGGGGTTAGTCAATTGCCGGCTTGTGTACTCATGGACTATTTGCTCCCACCACTCGAGAGCCCTTGTTTCATTGTTCTGGGGAGGTCTAGCAGCTCTTTCAAGGAAATGATATCGATGCCAGGCCGCCTGTTGCCTCTTGCGTCGATCTAGATGTCCGCATCCGCAGGTAATTTGCGCTTTGCATCTCAACGTGATATCGAACGCACCAAAGTGAAGTACACGCGGTGGAAGGAGGAATTCCTGAAGAGTCCAGCCTCGTGTCTCGAGACTTGGGACATCCTCTTGGTAGTGATTGAGGGGCCTTCTGATGTATACAGAAGCTACACTCCCGTCGTCAGTTACGACATCCCTTTTGTACTCATGGACGGGTTCTCTGGAGAAGAAACCACTGTCCATGTGGTCTGACAGGTCCGCGGAGATGGTAAAATGAGAATTCTGATATGTCCTCGCCATGTTGGAGTTCTCAAGGGCAAAGTCATGCCTAGTAGCTTCGAGTTCGCTGGGTGTTATCTCCCCAAAGCTCTGTAGGATACACAAGCTGTCGATCCAAAGATACTTTACTTTCATTGACCGACAAACTGTTACCGCGTCCTTGAACGTAACGGGTAAGCTCTCCCATTCGATCCTGCTCATGTGGCTGTCGATTGTTCGTGTAGTTGTCTTGAGCTGTTTGTGTGTAGGATCTCCCCAGCGATGGCTCAAACAGACGTAAGGATACTCATCGCCCCGAGTCTCTATCAATCTGACAGGATCATCGAGAGCACCCTCGACCGCAAGCAACCTCTTCGGCAGCAGGACCTTTTCAGTACCAGGTTTAGGGCAGGTATGCGTTTTCAAACACTCAGATACCCAGTCCTGAGCGCAATCAAAACTTTCCCTAGAGTTGGTGTATTCCCCAACACGGTATTTCCTACCCAAGCGACTCTTCGCAACTTCAAAAACATCGGTCCTTTTGTCCGCAAAGACATCAAAAATGACTTCGCGGTCTGACAGTCGAATGATAAGAGAGTCATGATTCTTGCCCACGGTCATTCTCTCAAGTTCCGTCTTCTCCTCAGCTTCGTTTATAACCAATACCTCTAATATGTCGGGGAAGTGACCTCTGATGCAATCGAAGACGATGCCTTCATAGAAGGAGCATAGTCGACACGAACTTGCTGATGATTGCAGTTGAGGAAATGTGACGCGCTTCCATATATGGAGGACCCGGTGCGCACACGAGTTCTCGATTGAGACTCTGTTCCGGGGGAGGAGTGAAGTAGCCATCTTGGACTCAGATGCCTAGTGAATTGAAGGGAATCTGTTACAGGACGCCTGGTATGGTTAAAGGATATTGTAGAGAGACATTAGAGTTTGTGCTATTCTTCCGTGGAGCTGATGTTTATCATCGGTTGGGCAGCAATGCACGTCATCATGCAGAGACGGACTATCGTAAATGCGAGACAAGGACATGGCTCTCGCAACAGCTCACGTATTGATTCTCGCATGTTTGGAAAGTGTACGGATTACTTGAAGGTCAGACGGGAAACAAAGGTTGGGTTGCAGATATTCTTCTCCAACCCAACTTCCGTGTCATTAGTCTCTAAGGTGTGAGAGTCTTGCGATAGCATTTCGTTCACTATTCAAAAACTGTAGCGATGAGCCACAAGCCGAGTCAATAGTTATCATCGAAGAAGTGCTTAAATTGCAGGAAGATCAATTGTCTATGCCGCACGTGCCAAAACATTCTCCGCCTCTTCCATGACATCCCAAGCATAAAAGAAGTCCCGGATCGGCTTCGTAAAGTTCATCGCGTCAGGAGGAAAGACGCCCTCTCCCCAGATATCTTCAGCCCGCTTTCGCAGCACACTGGATATTCCAGGCTGAGCGTCAGAAAGCAGTTGAGTAACATGGATGCGACGCTTCAAAATGTCATTGTACAAGCTCAGGCGCTCTGCGACCTTTTCAGGGCTCTGCATGTCCTTGAAGAGAGCTCCTAGTGTTGCTGCTTCTTGAATCGCGAGAACTGCGCCTTGTGCTGCATTCCTGTTATTATCGCGACCCTCAAAGGGTCTGCAAACATACCGTGAGTTGGCTGGATCGGATGTGCAGCATCGCCAATTATGACCGCTCTCCCGCGAGTATACGTCTCAAGTGGCTCTCTGCGAAACAGCTTATGAACAGAAACACTCGTCGACAAGCTAAACAACTTAGCCACCAACGGATTAAACCCGCCAACCATAGCAGTGATGTCTTGAACACTGGTGTCAGTGTTCCAATCCACTGCATGCTCATTCTCCGCTTTGGTCTTGTGTCGAAAAGCAACGTTGAGCATCGTTCCATCGCGGCAGGGATATGTGACGAGGAATGTTCCTGTAGATAGGTCAAAGGGGACCCAGAAACCTGGATCTTGGTTTTTGAAGATGGCTTCAAGGTCGGGGTTTTTGTTCACTTCGGAGAAGGGGATTAGACAGCGGTAGAATGAGGAGCCGATGTCCTCGAGAGGGACGTCCTTCTGGGTGATTTTGTCGATGAGTTTGGTCTAATAATATTAGCTAGTTGCGATTACAACACCATAGATACTCGACTTACTCGAACGCCGTCAGCGACAACAACAAGATCTTTCTCAAAAGTCTCCCCACTATCCAGCCCAATCGTAGCCTTCTCACAGTCAAGGCTTGTAACAGAATGTCCATTACGAATCACCACCGGCGGACCTGGATATCGCTCATCACCCGACAGCGCCATATCTTTCAGCGCAGTGTGAAGATCAACACGATGGAAGAACATGAAAGGTGCACCATAGTCATCTTCAACATGACTAAAGTTTTCGACAACAAGATCATCAAGAGTCTGCGGATGGACCATACGCATCTGCTGATTCTGCACCCCTCGCGCTGTCCTGGAATCAAAGCCGAAGTGTCGAAGGACGCGCATTCCATTTGGGGTTATGGTGATGGCGGCGCCTATCTCATCTTTGAAGTTGGACCTCTCAAAGACCTGCACAACGTCAGCTGGTACAGTAACTGGATGCTTAAATAGTAACCTCAACTTGGGCGCCAGTTCGTCGAAGAGCTATAGCGGCGCTCAGGCCACCGATGCCCGCGCCAATGATCCCAACCTTCAGTGCCATTGTCGCGAGTCGAACGAAAGCTTGAGTGCTGCTGACGGGCTTGCCGCAGTGGCACAGGGTCTTATTAACAAGTTGCTACGCCTTACAGATCAGCAGCGTAAGCCCCCGCCTACGGAAGGCCGATGCCGAGATTAGGCGCTTAGATAACGGATCAGATCCTACAGATCCTTCGAAGAGGTCAAAGAGCAGTCCTAACTAAATAGTAATGGCCCTTGATTTTCTTTGCTTCAGTGCCTCGGTGGAGAACCCCGGTTGGAGGCTAGGTAGTATCTGGTGATCGCTTCGACAGCTGGGGGATCTGCACTCGTTGATCGGCAATGACGCAATGTGTAATACGCTGGATGCGCTATACGCCTTAGCCAAGCTGCTTGAGCGCAAGGGCTTACGGACGCTAATTCCCAGCTTGTACTCCGTAGCGCTCCATAAGTCCCTTATTGACGACTGAGCCACTTCGACCTACGTTGGCTCTACTATAGGTATTGTACACAAAACTCCATTGTTCATCGTAGATGACAGATAAAAGAGGGCAATCTCGTTCAGTCTTACTAACAGTTGCATCGTGAAAGCAAGTAAGACAGGCTTGCATTAGTTCGTTCTTAAGCCAGTCAGAAGCTGTCTTGAGATGTCAGCGTAGCGTCTACTTCCACGGTGATTGGCTTAGATCTGTCGTAAGAAACATGCATACGCCATGGCTTTAATAGGGTCGAACTTGACACGACACCGTATTCAGCGGGGGCTATGCCTTGGAAGTTTCCGAAGATATAAATATACCTAAACCGACGTCCAGCATCTCTGCGTGTTCATTCTGCATCAGTCGCACAGTATTCATGATGACTGCCACACCTATGTTTTCGAAGCTCAAGGCTCACTTGGCCAATACACAAGCCAAGACCTACTCACCTGACGCAGAAGGCTACAAGCAAGTTGAGCAATGCTTTGTTGAGAAACCAGTTCAGACTCTTGGTGTAGTCAGACCTCAGACAAGTGATGAAGTTGCTTTAATAGTGCAATTCTGCTTGGAGCACAGCGTCGAGTTCAGCGTTCGAGGAGGAGGCCACGACTGCGCCAGTCGAACATTGGTAGATGGGGCGCTTGTGATTGATATGCGAGATATCAAGCACGTTGTCATAGCTGAAGATAAGAAAAGCGCAAGAGTCGGCGGGGGCATTCTTAGTGGTGAGTTGGCTAGGACCTTGGTGAACGAGGGCCTGAGTACGCCTACGTGAGTAACTCGACCTAGCTTGACAAGATTGCGATGCTGATCAAAGAATCTAGTGGTACCGTTGCGAGTGTAGGATATACCGGATGGGCTACGCTCGGTGGCTACGGACCGTTGACGACGCATTATGGCCTTGGCGTTGACCAGATCATTGGAGCAAAGATAGTGAATGCTCGTGGAGAAGTCGAGGACGCCAATGAAGAACTACTTGTCGGTATTCGAGGCGGTGGCGGGTCACTAGGTGTAATCGTTGAGCTTACTATCAAGGTCTATCCAGTCGACAAGGTATGCTTCACTCAATCGAACCAAGACCTCAACTCACATGATTAGATCCTATCTTCCATGATCATCTACGACTCAAGCGACCTAGCCTCAGCTCTAAACTCCTACACCCAGCACTACGAAAAGCTTCTCGCATCAGGCCAACTCCCTGTGTATCTACAACTGCAACCGATGATCGCCCAAATGCCAGGTCAACCCGTCAGTCTCATGGTTATCGCAACTTGGCACGGCCAAGACAAAGACCAAGGCCGAACTTGGATAAAGAACATAGCTGGGGCAGCGACTTGCGTGATGGAGAATACGCAGGAAATCACACTTGCGGAAATGCTTGAGAATAACGAGAAGCTTGTCACCTGGCCTTCCTACGGTCGAGTCTACACTCTCAACTGTAGGACTCTGACCCCGAAAGCAATTGAGATCTTAGCAAAGCATTGCGTCAATGCCCCAGGCGGAAGTCTGATCTTCTCATACCATACGCTCCTCTCAGCAGAAGAGCCTGAACAAAAGTCCGTTTTTGGGTCTAGAGCTCGTCATCATATGTTTGAGATCTACTCCCTTCTTGCAGATAAAGATATAGCAGAAGAGCGGGTCCAGTGGGCTGCTAAGGTCAAGGCTGAGCTTCAGGCAGAAGATGCGGATAATATTCTGGAGGGATCGTATATATCGCTTGGCTCTCATGAGGACGCTGATGTCAAGAAGATCTATGGGAAGCATTATGAGACACTGGCGGCTTTGAAGAGGAAGTATGACCCTAGGAATGTGTTTAAGCATAGCGTTCCGAGACTGGTGCTTGCTGAAGAGGGGGATGAGATTGTTGAGGTCTGAGTCCAGCGATGGAGACGGGATATCCTGGCCTTGGGTACTTACAACTGATAAAGAGCCTTATATGATAAGAATGCATATCTGGTCTGGTAATTCTTTCAATTAACTAGAATTACGAAGAATTGATCTAAGGGTTCCTAATCTTCAGGATATGTCAGAGGGCCTGGTGGAAAAGCATGTAACAGACATCTTGCTTCACACTACACATAGCTTCGAAACCACTCCACCTCTCTAGCAATGAGATCAATACGAGCTGGTCTGTTCCTAACACCATGCCCCTCCTCGGGGTACCTGAGAAGCACCGATGGAATACCCTGCTCGATCAGACCGTGGTGAAACTCAACAGCCTGGCCAGGGAGAGTATTCTTGTCCAAAACTCCACATATCAGCATTGTCGGTGTCTTGGTCTTGCGAACGTGGTGAAGCGGCGAGCGAGATAGATACTTTCCACCAAAGTTGTGCACGTCGTCAGCCAAAAAGTCTTTGCAGAACCGTGCGAGGTTGCTTGTGAAGTGCTCGCTGACCCAGTCTGTCACGGGACTCGTAGGTATCGCCGCCTTGAAGCGATCCGTTTGGGTTATTAGCCAGGCTGTCATGAAGCCACCGTAGCCTGGCTAGTCTTAATGAAGTAGTAACCCGACTAAGGGAGTCCCTTCAATCAACACAACACTTATATTCAACCTCAGATAAGATCAATAATTTGTTTTTTCCCACCAAATTCAGACCAATTCTGAAACACCACACAGCCAACGCGCCTGTAGATATCACGACCAACAGGCTCCAAGACCAGCCCGTAATGATGTTGAACTTGCAACCACCAGCACGATTGTGCCTTCAAAATTGTGGCCGTGTCACCTTCTCCATAGCAATCCAATTTCAGCACAATATCGCTCTTCGTGCCTTTGAATGTACCTAGCAACCAGTTTTCTGGGTCTGGGACCCTGGCCCCATGGACCAGACCACCTCGTACCCGTAGCCGGCCCGCAGTGACCTGGCCTAATGGTAACAGACTGCAACGAGGTGTCACATCGCAGTCGATGATCTCCAGCTGATGACTCTTTGCGTTTTCGATTTCAACAGCATCTAGGCCACTACGCGGGTCCGGAAATAGAACGTTGCACTCAACAGACGCCCAAGACCAGCTTGGGGCGCGGTACGGGATGCATCGGACATCGCGACTCTCTTCCGGGGCCGTGAACCAGAGCAACTGATCATGGAGATCATTTTCCCAAACCTGCCAGATATTTTCCAGGCTCGCCACTGTTCTCGACAGAGGTGTGGAAAACTTCGCTCGCCAGCGCAGAGATGGCAGGTAGTTTGTCTTCTGGAAAGGTGAGATCGCGGTAACTATAGATGGCTACCATGCCTTTCCACGCTTCCTTGTAAAGGTACCGACTCCGCCCCTGGGGAAGAAGTTTGGTCGTTTCTTTCTGATGCTTACGCAGCCAAGAATTCCAGGTTTGTAATCCTTCTTCACATCGCCAAGTTAGCGTTGGCGTCCCGTATGTCAAGGCCCGGCGGGATAGAAGATGTTCTTGGTAAGCCCAAGCACGATGATCCAAAGGCTCCGGAGAGACCCCGTTGTCCCATATGCAATACTCGGCGCCAACAATGCCCACAGTCCCATCCGGAAAAGCAATTGATAATTGAAATTGATATGATGTAGCATCGGGCTCCAGGGACCTTGTTGAAGCTGTGGATGCTAAAAATCCTTGATCGGAGCCTCTTGCGCTGGCTGCAAATATGGTGATCGAAGCGCTCTGGTAGTATTGCGCCATCCGTGCAATCTCACTGTCTTTGTCTTCGTTGGAGTCCTGGATGATACAGAGTGCGTCAACCCAAAGGTATCTAAGCCCAATTTGCCTCGTAACCATGATTGCGTCCTGAATGGTAAGGGGTAGAGACGATATCTGTAGATTTGTGGAACCATCTGGTTGATACGTCAGCATGTCGCTATCTATCAGGCTATGGCAACATACCTCGAGAATGCGATGACAGAGATGTGGATGGCTGTTTCTTGCCCCAGCAGTAGCTAAGAGCAGCATATTGACCGCGTTCTGACTGCGTCTCGTGTAATTTCACGTTGTCTGGGTCATTCAGATCGAGAACACGTGTTGGCAGTGGCATCGGTGCTGGACGGGGGCAGCATGAATGATGGTTATTACATTCCGCTATCCACGATCTGATCTTCGAGTAGGCAGCTTCCGAGTTCACATTGTGGTCACAGTCCCGAGAACGGATATATGTAGCTGCTCGGTCATCTAATTAGAAATGGCGAAGTGAAAAGAAAATGAGTTATCGAACTTGAAGAATGAGATGAGAAGGTACTAACTAGGGCATGCGTAAATCATGAATCTGAGATGTTGATCCATAGCATCCCGCGCTTGGATTCCAGCATCTACTATCCCTCCGTATAGGAGTAGCATTTGTACATCGCAAATTGACTTCCGCAGCCTTTCAGGTTGAACAATAGCCCGTACATGAAGCACCGCAATTGCCGTCTTATGAACCTCAAGGAATTTTGCAACAGGCCAATTGAAGAAACTCTCACTTAGTAGTGAGTGTAGTGCCAAGCAAAGAAAGATGCTGCACAAACGACAAAGTGAGGATTCGGCCGACCTGTGTAGTTCCGAGAGTGGGACTCGCATCCCGAAGCCTTCTCTTGACATGGCCTGATGCAGGCATTCGATATCGGCTGTGATGCGATAGCATCTGTTGCAAACCTTGGGACGTCTGAGAACATCTCTTATCCAAAGTTTATGGTTGTCAACACCACAAACGTCCCCGAGAGTTCGGCTTGACTTGGACATTGAATAGAGCTGGTTGGCAAGGGAATAATCAAGGGTGAAGGGGTAGACCTGCAGTGGGCGGGGTTATCGGCACACAAAAGCAGCAAGGTGTCGGCCTCAGGAACCACAAGGACTTTTGTCAGATTGTCAGAAACTGGACCAGGGACAAAGTAGACTGTGGATCCTTGAAACAGGACACATCAAAAAATACATTCAAGTATCAAGATTCATCAATAGGATCCACGAATTTGACAATTAAGAGTCTCATACGCTCCGTGCCGAGACGAGCCATTCAGACGGAGCGATATATGACACCTACCGGTTCGAATCCGCTAACGTACATCGAAACTGAACGAAGCCCCGCCAACCCGACCCTTCCGATCATCATAAATCTCCATTACAGGCCAATGTTACTGGAACCGACGCATCACTGACTACAGCGGTGATAGAGAACCCGACTATACTTAGACTTTAGGAACAGTCCGAGCTAATAGCGCCTATAAATTAATTATAGTTAAGTAAACTAGTTAATAAATAAATAAAGTTTACTATTATTAATCTTAAACTAAATATATATAAAATAATAGGTTTATAATAATAATTACTATATTTAATATAAATTAAAAGATTAAGTATTTAATTTATTTTATTAATAAGTACTTTATTATAGCTTATCTAAGACTTAATAAATATCTAAAATATAAATTTAATTAATTAAAGCTTAACTATATTAATATTATTTATTAAAAGTAACTTATTATTATTATTTTTAGCTTACTAAAGAGAATATAATTTCTTTATATACTTGCCCTTTACTTCTTATTATTAAACTGTATTATTAATATATTATTTACTTCTTTTAATATATACTTTACTTTTACCTTATTCTTTAAGTTTAAGCATCGGCGAGCGGCGGGCTGCGGCGGGCTGCGGCGCTTAGCAGGACATTCCTAGGCACTTCGGCCTGCACTTCCTCAACGAGTTAGCTCAGAATCGTACGGTTTCCAAATCCAACTGATAACTACACCGTAGAAGGAAGCCCAATTTAAGGAATAAATATTGACCATATAAGTGTCAAAAGTATTCAGGGCATATTTTTCTTAAATGCAAAAGAGATACTTAATTTTTGTCAGGGTTGTGTAAAGCTTGAACTTTCCGTAAGTCACAACGCTGATGTTTGCGTTACATGCAAGCTGCATTGGCAATAACATTGTTTGACCTAGCGGGGAATTTCTATTAAGATGCATGCTCTTAGCGATGGCGATATGCTTGGCAACTCGATAAAGCTCATAATCACAAATAAGGAGCAGACTGTAGTTATTTTCGAAGCTTGCCCTTAGCTTCTATTGGCCTGGATGTTAGAAACTAAGACGTAATATTTTCCTTCACTCCGGAGATCCCTGCATCCACTGCCTCCACTAAAAAGAGAAACAAGCTTTAGTAGGATCCCATTTCTTCTTACCTTAAATTTGATCTCTACTACGCTCTCTAAATCTCTCTTTTTTTTATTTTTTCTTATCAATAATAGAACTTCAGTCTCTTTATCTGACAAAGCAGCCAAAAATGTCATCTGCACGAACAGAAATAGACCGATCAAGTGGGGACAAAGAGGCAGCTTTCTGGTCCGCACAAGAGGATGGCTCTGAGACAAAGTCTTGTGGTATAGCCCAACAAGAAGCGGCTCGACAAAAGGATATTGAATTCCGCCAAAGGTTCGGTGATGCTGGTCCCCTTGGTTTGTCGGGGTTTGCCTTCGCGACGTTCTTAACAGCCTTGGTCAACCTCAATGTCCACGGCGTGACTATTCCAAATATCATCATTGGACCAGCTCTGGCTTATGGAGGTCTTGCGCAATTACTTTCTGGCATGTGGTGAGTAAATTGTTTGCTTAAACAGCATGTTTCCGGGTAGATTCTCATGCTCCGACTAGGGATATCGCCAATGGCAATACAGTCAGTGCCACTATTGCCTGCTCGTATGGCTGTTTCTGGATCTCTTTTGCCATCAGTATGATCCCCAGTTTCAACGTCAGGGATGCTTACCCCAGCCTCGCCGGCTACAACCATGCCAACGGGCTATTTCTTATGGTAAGAAACTGGCACATTTACCTACTCCAAGAGCAATCCAAGAACTCACATCCTGTAGGGATTTTTCATTTTCTCGGTGGCCATAACTCTGTGCTCGATGAAGTCGAATGTCTTTTCTCTGACGCTTTGTCTTCTTGTCAACTTCACCTGGCTCTTGCTCGGGGTGGCTAACCTCTGGACTGAAGAATCGGGAGCTCCTAATAACGTACTACTCAAGTGCGGCGGCGTGACTGGCTTGTTAGTTTCATTCACAGCCTGGTATCTCATGTATGAAGGTTTGGCAAATAGACAGAATAGGTAAGTCTGCCCATAGGCATATCAGGGTTGCACTGACACGTCGGGATAGTTTTGTTCTGCCACCCAATCCTGACCTTCCGTGGAATCCAAGCCGAAGATCCCATGGCTGTTATACAAATTAGCCATCGATTTCGGGATTAGTAAATAAAATAGTAATCACTTCCGTATATGTAGCAAGGCCCTGACCTTGTCTGGCATTCTGATCCCTTGTGCAGGTAGCCGTAGTGAGAGACGGGTTGAGTTCCCAAGGTTATAATCACCCAGCCCGGTGATCCTGCCAGTATAAATCAAAACCTCCAAGTCAAAAAAGAACTAATGACTAAAGATACATACTTCAGGGGCCTACCTCACTTGGCCCCTCCCACAATAAATCTTAGCAGCAAGGTTATATTAGTTTAAATCAGCTGCCAATGTTATATAAGCAGCATTCGCAATCAACAGCACGCTGTTGGGGAGACATTGCAAATTGTAATGGTCGTGTCATGCGTCAGTGTCGTATTGATCGGAATGACAAAGAAGCGAAACTCACTATAGACAAGAACACTAGAGAAGAAGTATTAAAACCTCTGATCTAAGTAACATAAAGGCTCAGATAAATTTACTATATCTTATCTTGACTTTCAAGTAGATTATTTTAACATCGTAGCTCAATATCAGAGCAACAAGGTATGTCAGCAACAGAGTAACTGTCGATTACCCTGTAAAGTGAGATCCAAGTGAGAAGGAACAGTCGCTGACAAGCTGATCTACAATCGTGGACTCTAATTGGCTCGACTGGCTACTCAAGTGGGACTACGTCCTTTTACAAGCCAATGGATAAGGCTCGATTAGCAGAGAGCCCGCTTAGTCTTATCCCAAAGCGGAAAGCAGCGCGTTGAGGCTCGGATTCGCATTGATCTGGCGGGAATAGTATCAGAATTCGTAGAAATAAGCATATGCTCACGAAATCGACTTTGCCGACTTTCGTCATTCACTATAGAATCTGCAGTATATAAGACTGACTGGGGCCAGGATATGAACCGGGTAAGGAACAGTAAATCTTCTACGTTTAATTTTATCTCGACCTGAATTCAGTCGTTTTCTCGACAATGGAACTCTCGAACAAAGCCGCATACCTTCTCAGACCTAACAGTCCTCTCATTGAGGTCAAATCTGCACCCGTTCCTCAACCTGGACCAAAAGAGCTCCTCGTCAAAACAGAAGCCGTTGCTATCAACCCCGTCGATCTTGTCAAACAGTCCATGGGAAACATGATGTTTGAGTGGCTCACATATCCTCTCATTCTCGGTTACGATGTCGCAGGCAAAGTTGTGAAAGCTGGTGCTGATGTTACTCAATTCAGAGAGGGCGATAAAATCGTGGGACTGGCAGTCGGTATGGACAAGCGTGGGAGAAGACCTGATGAGGGTGCTTTCCAAGAGCTTGTCGTGATCAGAGAGCATTTGGCTATCAAAGTCCCTGCTGGTATGAAGAGCGCCGATGCGAGCGTGTTGCCCCTTACTGTGGTTACCGCTGCATGCGCGCTCTTCCAAAATGACCAACTCGCGCTACAAATGCCTCAGACTAAGGCGAGTCGCAAACACACTGGTGAGACAGTATTGATTTGGGGAGCTGGCACAAGTGTCGGGAAGAATGCAGTCCAACTTGCTGTTGCAGCTGGCTACGATGTCATCGCCACAGCATCACCCAAAAGCTGGGATACAATTCGCGGTCTCGGCGCATCTACGGTATTTGACTACCGCAGCTCATCAGTCATAGCCGACATCGTTGCAAGTCTGAAGGACAAACAGTGTGCAGGTGCCGTAGCCATCGGACAAGGATCTCTGGCAAAGTGTATCGACATCATCAAAGTGATCCCCGGCGCTGCGAAGAAAGTAGCCCAAGTCACCCTTGATATGCCAGCCTCGCCACCAACGACCAAGTTATCCATGGTTCCATTCGTCGCAAGGTATCTATGGATGTCTTCAACAAGCAAGCTCAAGGTCATGAGCAGCGGGGTCCGAAGCAAGTTTGTTTTTGGGACGGATATTATGGAGTGGGATGTCGATGGGAAGATCGCTTTGCATCTGAGTGGAGCACTAGAGCTTGGGGAGTATACCCTGCCTTCTGAAGCCCGTGTCATTGGCACTGGTCTCGAGAAAATTTCTAAGGGACTGGATCAGGTACGGAACGAGACGTCTGGGAAGAAGATTGTAGTTGAAATAGAATGAGACGGCTGTATTTCTCTTATGTATCTGCTATTTAAAACGAGACAATCCGCATGCACGACTTGTGATATTCAATCACGCCGCAGCCACTGCTCTTGACATGTGTCAGAGACAAGCAGTCAATCAAGTAAATTGAACTAGTTATGGGAGAAAAGTCAAAGCATTTACAGAGTTAAACTAATCATATAACCTTAACTTACAGGAGTCCTAAGGGTAGTCCTAGGTTGTATTTGTAAAACTTGGTCTACTTAACGGCAACATCTTTGCACTCTCAAGTTGATAAGAGATACAGGAAACATCTGCTTAACTCTTTCTGATCCATGGACTTTCCATGGAGTTCACAAACAATCTTCCCGCTCCAGGACCGGAATCTCTTCTAACAAGGCATCACCATTTCAGGGTCCCTTTATTATGGGGATCTCCATCCGCGTCACTTGGCAGATGGGTCTATGTTACTCTCTGATTGGCCATAATCTATAGACCCTGTAGGCCTACCGACGCTAAATGGTGAGTTTCAATACGATAAAGAAATGATCTGCACTGCGACGCACTGACATGAGTCGTTTCGGCTGTGTAATTGACCACGCAATGCCCTCTATTATGACCGACATTCGTTTGCCAATGGCCCGAGAGTCCGATGACCGGAATTCGGCTTTCAGGGTATCCGTGGTAGCGGATTTCAAAATCTTGTAGCAGTCGCAAAAAATATAAAGGTTCAAAGCGAACTACGAATTTAGCACTACCAAGACTTTATTGTCTACTTTTGTATCGACCGACAGTATGGAACGAAAACCCGAGCGGACAGTGATAATCGCGGGTGGAGGCATATCCGGTCTTTCCTTTGCCAACATGCTGGAGAAGGCCGGTATACGCTTCGTTTTATTGGAATCCTACCATGAGATCGCACCGCAAGTTGGCGCGAGTATCGGTCTTCAGTCAAGTGGACTTCGAATCCTTGATCAACTCGGTTGCGCCGATGAGCTTATTTCATTAATCGACATCCCAATTAGCAATACATACGTACGATACTGCGATGGTTCAGTCCTTAGACAACATAGCCGTATCCGAAATCATTTGATCGAGAGGTAAGCCGGAAAGAGTCCCAGAGAGCGGTATTCTGATCTTTACGCTCAACAGGCACGGGTATCCCACTATCTTCATCGACAGGCAGATGCTGATGCATGCTCTGTACGACAAGCTCGCATCAAAAGCCTCAGTACATGCTGGTCAGAAAGTGGTTTCAGTTCTTGAGCTAGATCACGGCATCCAAGTTACGACAGACAAAGGCAAGGTTTTTCATGGAGATATCCTCGTCGGGTCTGATGGCATCCACAGCACCGTCCGAAAGGAAATGTGGCACATTGCGCCGCCGGGATACTTCCCTGCTGACGAGTGGTCAAGAGTACCGTGCTATTACAAGTGCATTTTTGGCATCTCACGCCCCATTGGGGAGCTTACCCAAGGCCACCACCATATCTACAACGACAACTTTTCCTACCTAATTCTGCTCGGACCTGGAGGGAAGTGGTACTGGTTCCTGTTCGTCAAATTGCCTCTTCCTTTGTATGGAAATGATATCCCGAGGTACACAAAGGCTGACGAGGAGGAACTGGCCCTGCAACACGCATCCGATCACATCACTCCTGAGGTCACCTTTGGTCAACTGTATGGAGCTAGAACTAGCTCTACACTGACGCCGCTACATGAATATGTATTTGAAAAGTGGCACTACAAACGCATCATCACCATCGGCGATGCTGCTCACAAGGTACACAGTCTCTTCCAGTCTCTGTCTGTTTATGCTAATCGTGACCACCCAGTTTGAGCCACTGACTGGCCATGGCGGTAACTCCGCCATTGAGACTGCGGCATCTCTCGTGAACCACCTAACCTCAGACGAGTGCTCAGACTGGAGCGATGCACAGATCGAAGCTGCCTTTTCTGCCGTCCAGGAGGAGCGTTTCCAGAGAGTACAGTGGCTCGTCAATGATGCGCACCAGATGCAGCAGATGCAGGCTATGGCTACACCCTTCCTAGCAACAATTGGTCCTATCCTGGCTCGTATATCAAGCACCCAGACTCTACTACAAATGCTCGCTCAGAAAGTCGTCGGTGCAACGCGGATCAATAGCATTCCTGTACCTCGGCGAGAACACACGATCCCGACCAATGATGAGCTGCCGTCTCAGCCTCTTTCGTGGAGCTGGCTTCCTCTAGGCTTAGGAGTACTTAGCCAGGCGGCGATATTCCGGCTTGCGACGCAGATTCTCGGACGCTTGGAGATTCCTACCGCTTTTGGTGGCGAGCCTTTGATCAAGTGTTACACTGGGATCAGAAGCGTGGATGAGATCTTGACAAGGTTGGTTGCTGTCTTTGGAGTCCCTGTTGCTTCTGGGAACGTGGCGGCGAACCTGCAGTGGGTTTCTTTCACGCCGCTGTTGCTGTCAACTGCCATGGACTGGACTTTGGAGAGCTACCGCGTGGGTTCAAAGGGTCTTCTAACTTCCTTGTAAGTCATGCATCAACATCAAGTACTTGCAGTCAAGAGCTAACCAAGATGTGATTTAGTTCGTCTATCTTCGGAATCATGTACCAATTGAAGGCGATCGGACGCATCGCACCTCTGTACCACTTGGCTTCAGTGTGCGAGAGTGTTCTCTGCGGCTCTGTGGCTCCACTAACTAACCGCTCGATCGACAAGGAGGTGGTAGAGGCTTTCGTGCCCGGTATCACCCTTGGATACATCATTCCCACTGCCTTAATGCTCTGGCCTTTCGAGAACAAGGCAACTTGGCAGAAGTTTACTGCACTTTGGCAGCCATTCCCCGTTCTTGTCGCTCTCATTACTGCCGGTGTCTCGACAGTTCTGCGGACACATCGATCCAAAATCGCGGCAGCTGAGCATCAGCCGAAGAGCTCGAAGGAGAGTTTGAGCCATAGGAAACGAAGGGACGAAACTCACTCGGTATTGAGATCTGTATACATGGCCGGAACCGCCGCTACAGCGCTTGTACACCTCTATACACTTTACCGCACAGCAGCAACTCCAGGCCTCAGTTTTTCTGGTGTTTTTGGCAGTATCAGATACATAGTATCTGGCGCGTCTCCTTCTGATCCATCAGACAGGATTCATCTTTTCTTACAGCGCGACATGTTCTTGAACGTGGTTTCTGTTCTTGCCAACACTATCTACCGAACGCTAGATTTGCGGCGCTTAGGCTACATAACTAACAAAGAAGCTTTGGCGACTTCTTTAGCAGTATTTGTTGCGCAACCCGTGCTTGGACCGGCTGCAACTCACATTGCGTTTCTTGGATGGAGAGAGGAGATGTTTATTAGGATTGATAGACGGATCAGTGCATACAACTAAAGCAGGGACCCCATTATACCTTTATCGATGAGAGTCATAAGGCCATCAGTATTATCATCGGCAAGAGCAGTTGTCTCGAGCTTACAGCCTCTCATAGCTGTAATGTATTTCTATTCATAAATCATGTACGTATTAGACGTGTTCATATCCACCATAGAATTTCCTATCTCATATTCAGATGACACTCTTATCTCTTGCTCTTATGCGTCGATCAAGTAGTGAAAGGGTTGAATTCAACACCGAGACGATCAGCTTCAGCCTTGAGCTTCTTGTTCTTTCTAGTCAAGTGCCACTTAATGATAGAAGCAAGTGTGATACCAAGACTAGCAAAGACAATCTGCAAGATCATAGCCATGGTGTATCGAGGCTGATCTCTGTCGGGGAAGAAGTAGGGTGAGATGACATTTCCCAGATGACCAAAGATGTTGACAATGGCACCGCCAGCAGCACGCTTCTCGGGAGTTTGACCAAGGGTTGAGACAGCCCAGGTGTACTGAAGAGTGTTGGCAGAGAAACAACCAGCGGCATACAAGAAGGTCATGGCGTATCGAACAGCGGCGTTGCCAGTAGCGACGGTGACGATGAAACCGATGACGGAGAAGGAGAGGGGGATGATGATGTGAAGACCTCGATCCTTTCTGCGATCAGAGTCCCATGACACGTAGAAAGTGCACAGGGTACCGAAGACGTAGGGAGGAGCAGTCATGAGAAGGGACGTAACGTTCTCACCAAAGCCTGTTGATGTTAGAAGGGTTTAAGTGATATATAGAGGATGTAACATACCAAGACCTCTGACGATGGTGGGGAAGAAGTTATTGAAGCCGTATGACGAGGTGATGAAGATGTTCATGAACAAGAACATGTAAAGCTTGAGATCGGTAACAGCAAGCTTAAGTCCATGCATGACAGTCGACTTCTCAGAGAACTCGACTCGATCATCGAGAATTCGCGCAGCAGCAAGCTTACGCATATCCTCAGTCATGTATCGCGTAGCACCACCGGTAGGAGAGTCAGGATAGTTAGGCAACACAAAGAAGGCAGTGATGGCGAAGAAACCACTGGCAGCACCTTCAATAATAAAGAGCCACTTCCAGCCAGCGAGACCCATGGGCCCATCAAGACCGGCAAAGACACCTGCGGCGATGAGGCCTGAGAAGGCTTGGGCGAGGACGAGTCCGGAGTATAGGAGGGCGACGCGGAGGGCGAATTCTCGACGGGTGTACCAGCAGGACATGAGGAAGACGGCCTGGAAGATGTTAGTGGTGATTAGGGGATAAGTGTTGAATGGGAGGGAACGTACACCAGGGAACAGAGGGGCCTCGACGATACCAAGGACGAACTGGACGCCCCAAAGGCCACCAGCGCTGGTGCAAAGCACGGTCAAGGCTGAAATGGCAGACCAAATGAACGCAGCGACAGGCAAAAAGATAGAAGGTCGAACACGAGTAATCAACATATTAGACGGCAGCTGAGCAAGCATGTATCCAACAGTCAATACCGCAACAGCAGTCTACCAAGTCAGCACCACTCATCACTCCTCACCGCTCTCACAAAACATACCTGATAATCTCCCTCCCCAAGGTTAAGATCCTCATTAAACGTGTTCAAACGCGCCTGCGCAATGTTTGTTCTGTTCAGATAATTGAACATGTACAAGATCCAAAGCTGGGGCAGCATCCACATGTCCAGCTTTCTCACAATCTTCTTCTCTAGCTCCGCTGCGTTCGGCATGCCTAGACGCGCAACATGGTTGATGTCTGCAAACGCATCTGTGACTTTCTCCTGTGCGATGGAGGGCGCGTCGTTGAGGTTTGACACGGTCTCTTTATGGTCATCACCACCAGCAGTTGGTTTCTCGTCAGACATGATGAAAGCACGTCAACAAAATAACACAGAAGGAGGATGAGGAGGACAGAGAGAAAAGTCTGTCTACCGCGCACACAAAGTTTGTTGAGACCGCCCTGTTTTTATACCCAGCCCAAAACTTCCTGATCCAAAACTCAAACTCCACAACTCCACTGAAACAGAAAAACAGGGTGCTGCGTCAAGACTGCGGGGAAGCGATGACGGGGGATATCATTTTCTTGTAATAGAAGGTGCTAAGAGGCTTGGCTTGTGTAAACTCTCACGGCCAAGAGAAAGCCAAGAGGAGAAGCTAAGTTGGTAACGGTTATACTGTGGGGGTGAGTGATGTTACTGTCGGCGGAGGACAGGGACGTATAGGGTTAAATTTTGGAGTAATTCTCGCGTAAGGAGGCTGAAAAGCGACGGGAATATTCATGATGGAGACAGGGTACTATTACAGCCTCAACTCCTCAGGGTAGCTTGGAGAGATAATGACTGTGTCTAAGATATTCACCCGAATTGTTAGGTCGAGGATGGCATGACTTGTTTCTTAGCTCCTCTTGGCGAGTGATTTTCCTTCCCTTCCCCAGGTCTTGGTCGGCGACCACTTCAACTGCCGACTCTCACACGGCCAAGAGTCTTGCATCTGGGGTTTGTCTGTAAGCGAAATCCCCTCACTCCACAATCAGTCGTACCATCTCCGCGGCAACCTTGGGGTTCAGAAATGCCTCTTTTATCTTGGCGGCCCACGGGGAAAACCCGGGATGCTTAGGAGAAGCTTTTGGGAAGACATGGGATTGGGGGCTTGGCTGTAGCCTGGAGAGGAGTCTCATGAATCAGATTCCTTGCGCGTGGGGTAGAAACTCCACATGACTCGGGGAATCTGAGGGGAATCTGAGGTTATTTTTGAGCGGGAGATGCTTAAATCTCGGTGAAGGTGGAATAGGCGAAGGAATGCCAAGGTGAAGTCTCGGTGAAATTATGAGACCCGAAGATTGACCATTGAGACGTGTCATATCAGAACATTCCTCTATATTGAGTACGCGGATTCCATCCAGTGTTATGCTGTCCCATATTTCTCCAAGGCGCTTAACACCATAGATCTCCTCCCCGCAACTCAGTCCGTGATTTAGCGTGCGGAACTTTAAACCTCCGCTTGTGGGTGCACAACAAACGAGACATTCCTCGTTGGTCAAAGAAATGTGCTCAGATGGCGAGATTTACGGTTATCGTAGACAGTATATCAAATAATTCTTGGCTTTGCTCTTGGCTACATAAGAGAGAAGGAAAAAATCGGAGCCGCAAATGGCCAAGATATTTTATGTTTGTTCTAGAATAGGGTAACCTTGTTCTGATGCATGGGTTAAGTGGCGGGGAGACGGGGAGATCCACTTGTACACGGAGACAAGTCCGAGTCTTGGGGTTACAAGAATGAGGGGATGATTATGCTAGAAGTATTTAAGCAACAAGTTCCCCGACAAAGTCTTGGGTGTGGCAGTCTCTTTACTGTTGGGTTTTCAATTACTCAATTTGGAAGAGTCATGCATACGATTACATCACACGATATTCCATCGTCAAACACGACAAGCCAGATGATCAGTCAAGCCCTTCATACAACATTAATTCTCCAAGATACTAAAACATGCCGATCCCCCAGCTTTTCAGACGATCCCCTCCCCAGACTCCTCGTCATCCCTAATAAGTATTCTTGGTAGCCAAGCCCCAGAAGTAAGCCACCCACGCGCCAAGGATAAGCACAATGACGGCAGAAAAGTTGATAACACCCAACTTCTTATGCTTCTCTGCATGACCCTCACTCTCAAACTCCCGCTTCTTCTCGTTGATTATGTGCCCATTCGCAACTCTCTTCTTCCGACTCCACTGGAGCTGTCCGATAAAGTCTGTCGCGAAACCCAAAGCGATCATGATACCTGCGACGACGACGGAGCCAGCTGCCAGTGTTACGTAGAGAATAGTGACGTTGTCGTACTTGTTCTCGTCGCGGTCTTGGAGGACACCTGCGATGAGACTCACGATGATGGTCATGCTGTTGTTGATGGCGATTTTGATGGCGTAGCCTGAGCCAAAGACTTCTTGGTACCACATGCTTGTGCGGATGCTGTCGATGATGACTGTTGGGCCGAAGGAGCTGGCGACTGCGAAGATGCCGAAGCTAGCTGCCGTGCCGGAGACTGTAGGGCCCCAGGCAACGAGACACATGGACAGGAGCATGCCTAGTCCACAGACGAGCATGATTGTGAGTCGCTGTCCAAGCATGTCGACAAAGATGCCGACTAGCGGGACGAAGAAGAAGCCGAGATACTGTGACATGGAAGAGTACCAGCCTGCCTTGACTGCTGAGATCTTGAACCGCTGCTCCGCCAGCTCAGTGCTGTTCGTAGAAAACACATTTGCCGTTGAAGTCTGAAAGAGCGAGAACAAGCAGACCAGCCAAAACGACCAAGGCAGAGTGAGCATCTTTCCAATCTCAAACTTCTTATTATTCTCCGTCAACTTCTCCCCCGTCGCAGGATCCCTCGTCCCCGCATATCTCTTCTCACACCAGCGCGTAAACCACCAAAAGAACAGCGTCGCAACGTTTGTGAACAAGTTCATAAACACAGCCATCCAGTACGCCCAGCTGAAATTACCAAGGTTATCAGCGATGACATTAGCGGTGGCTTTACCAACGAATGAACCGATCTTGCCGATGCCTAGTTCGAATGCGAGTGTTGATGCGAAGCCGGAGGAGGGCGGGAACCAGGAGGAGAAGATCTTGTACTGGGCGACTTGGGTTGCTACGTCGCCGAGCGCTTGGATGACGATGCCGCCGATCATGAATTTGTAGGAGCGAACTTGGGTTGCGGCTGCGACGAGGATGGCGCCGATGGAGAAGACGGCGTTGCCCCAGAGCATGGTGCCTAGATAAACATGTCAGCGGGAGGATGTATTTGGTGAGTTGAGGGTGTACGTACTAGCTCCGCCATATCGATCTGTGAGAACACCGCTGACGAGGATAAGAGCGGTCTTGATAAAGTTTTCACTTGTATCAAGAACAGCATACTGAGTATTCGTGATGTGAAGTTCCTGTCTAGGTTAGCCAAGTTCTTGATTGAGAGAGGGTAGACATACCTTTTTGAGGGTACTCTTCAAAGCACCAGTGACGCCACTACTCCAATGCCCCCCAAAGCCAATCATACTAACGATGACGACAGACAAGATCTTCATGCTCAAGGGCACAGGCTTCTTGCCATGGTCATCGCTCCCACTGTCTGAGTGGTCAGACACGGGAGAGATGGTCTCTGTCTTGAGCTCTTTAGACTCCATGATGCTCTGATGACGAAAGAAGATGAGATGAGATGAGATGGAAGAGATTATCAGATAAAACAGCAACGGCTGTCAGGTCTTTATCAGATCAATCTCAGTGGGGCATCCTCTATGTTTATATTTTCCAGACAAGGTTTTATTTTCTCACGTTCGCAAGCTAGCGGCCCACTTGGCGTGTCACTCACGCGAGCTGAGTCTGGACCCTCGCATTGCCCGAGAACCATTGAACGTTAAAAACTCTTCTAGAACGATTCTAAAAAGGGGAGATGTTTATAATAACGGGCGTATCCCCGGAGATGTTTTTATTCTTTTTGTACCAAAATCTCACGCTCATGACTCTTCCAAAAGCAATTCTCTTCTTAAAAACACACGAGTTTTTCATCTGATAACGCGTTCCCCGGTAGCTCAGAAGCCCCCCTAAATTTTACCGTGTCTTCGGTACATGGGTGCATATCACTGCCGTAAGGAGCTAGACCCCCCGAAACCGCCTGACATCGGAGCGAGAAGGTTTATCACTGTGAGACACCAAGACCCGCAGATCCCCTCCTCTCATCCTCCCACTTCTCTCACTGTGAAAAAAAAACACTAAAGATCATCGCAGCTGATCTGATTGATAACAAACACTAAGAATGGCCTGTTTATGCGGGTGCATCAATCAACTGATTGATAACTTTGATCCGAAAACGGCCGCCGGCCTCGCCTCATCCCTGAACAAGCACCTCGAGGCCATCCGAAGCATCCTCGCTAGGAATAAATCCCTCGCCAAGGAGGTGCGCTACCAGATCATCCCCAGCAACCAGCGCACAGCAAAGATCTTGTCTCTGCACTCTATCGATCTTGTCAAGATTGAGAGGCTGCATAGCGTGTTTAAAGATGACGTCGGGGGTTTTTGGGTAGCGCCTGGTGATGCGTTGCACCAGGAGTTGCGGAGGCGGATCTCGTGTATTACGATATTTCTGAGGTCAAAGGTGGATGATAATGCGTGGGCGTCGCATGATGTCGCGAATCTTATACAGGGACGTACGTTGTCCGAGTTGAGATATGCGGGTAGTAAGTATATCAAGATCGCTAGGAGATTGGGAGGGATTGGGTCGATCCTCTGGCTGCCGCTAGAAATACCGGCATCGACGTAAGTGTCTTTTTGGGAGTGAACCAATCGGCTGTGCTGACGAGATCAGGTATGAGCGTTACCTTAACATGGATGACGCCGAGGCCTTTGATCACATCCAGAACTTGGGCGCCGACGCACCAGACCTGGACCTTTTCGTGCAGCGCCTCATCACGGCTCAACTTGACGGTCGGTACCTGACGCTTATACGCGAGGCCCCCGCTAACTAACACGTGCTAGATCCCTCGCTTGCATTGTCACATCGAAATTTACTGCTAGAGTATGGAGACTGCATATCACCAGCCGAGCAGGGTCTTCTTCTCCTGCATGCTCTTGGCGGAAATGACATTCCACTCGATCTGCTCAAATGCGCCAAAATTCCTATGAGACGATGGACCAATGAAGGAGAGATACAGAGCATTAAAGCCTCCGACTTCGGGTTCAACGCTGAAATAATCGGGCTGCTTTCTAGCGATGAGCGTCTGTCGGAATTAGGTCAACGGCCGGAAGTTGCACAGCAAGCGTTGGAGGATGGCACGATCATCTGGTCTTTATCGCCTGAGGCGCAAAAAGAGCTTTCTCATCGATTGACACCACAAACAACGGAAGATTGGGCGACGACTGCGCTCAGGTTACTGTGCTTTGCGTGTCCTCCTTGCTACGAAGGCAAAGTCAATTGGTACGCCCAGTACGATCCCTCCCAGCCCTAGCTTGATTGATACTTGAAGCTTATGACGTCTCAACATCGTTGACTAACATTCCTAGGGCACTGCCTCTCAAAAAGGCGATATGGAATCTTCTTGACAAAGCGACGAACCAGAAACGACTCCCCTCGTCACTTCGCTCATGCGTCATCGAAGCTCTCCTCTTTTTCTGCGAACGCGACCTCTTTGCAATTCGCTATGCAGCCGTGGAACGAGCAAAGTCACTTCTTCGCAAAAACATGTCATTTTACTACCAAGCTTCAGTTACACTCTTCGACAGTATAATATCGCGTATTGACGGAAACTTTCAGCGGTCGGAAGCTCTGATTGTTGACTTTTTGGCAGCTGATTATGAAGGGAATACACGATCTGATAACGCATTACGAGGAAGATTGCACATATCGAATATCGAGAACAAGATACATCGGTATGACCCAGGAGTTGCATCGACGATATATAACTGGGAAGGAATCCACCCGCTTTCGACGTTTGAGATTGAAGTTACGAGGAGACTTCAAGGCGTGGCGGCAAAGTTCTTCCATTCAATCGGAGACTTTAAGACCACTCGAGCATCGTTAGAACAGCATCTTTGGCTCAACTCGACGATGCCAATTCGCCCGAATACGCGGTTGCTTATTGTGACGAGACTAGCAGAGATTCACTGCGAATTACACGAGTATGAGAAAGCGCTCGAGATCATACAGGTTGAGCTCGATGGCATGACTGCACGCAAAGGCCGTCCGTTCCGAAGATTATCCATGGCCAGAGCAGAAGGCTACATCGGCCTCAACCGCTTATCCGACGCGACGACCGTTCTTAACGAGCTCATCAGCGTTGAACCGCCTGAACTCGATGATCTAAACGATCAAGTCCTCCGCGTGCGGCGTCTAATCCTCTCAGCGCGCATCCACCACGAAGGCAACAACTTCCCCGAAGCGCTACAGCACTGGCAGCTCACGGGTCAAATGATCGACAGTTTAGGGATCTTCAAGTCACGACATGGCTGGACACTCGCCATCGTTCATTTATCCATGGCGCATGCGCATATTGCACTCGGTAATGAGGACCTTGCACGACAGGCGTGGAATGCAGGTGTTGAGATTGCGATGAGGGAGAGGTTTGAGTATGTGTTTCCCGTGCTGGCGACGACGTGGCTGCATAAGATTGTGGGGGAGATTCATGAGGTTAAGGGATGGCCGTTAAGGGTGATGTTGCCGGGAGGGAAGTCGGATTTGACGTGGCTGTAGGAAGAGTGGTGGTGTTGTTCGTGTATATAATTGGACTTGTATTCTTAATGTCAGGCATGATGGTGATTTTGCAAAAAGAGAGGATTTCGAACCTGCGAACTGCAAAAACGAAGGGTGAGTGGCGCAGGGAAGATTTTAGGTATTTAGGTGCGGAGTTTAGAGAGGTATAGGTTCTAGGAGAGATACCACTGCACCACTCACCGTTCGCCGGGAGTATTGACAGTGTTTTTGGTATATAGGGGTATCGTACTGATAACACTGCGAAGTGGCAACTTTCTCTCTGCATTGAACCTGATTGTATGCGATGGCTGCCTGGAGGGAAGTTAGATCTGACTTGCTGTATCAGTAGGATGATGATGTCGTGACCTTTTGGATCATGTTGCAAAAAAAGGAAGATGTGATCTCGAACTTGTGACCTGCAAAAACGAAGGATGAGCAGTGCAGGGAAGATTTTAGGTATTTAGGTTCGGAGTTTAGAGTGTTGTAGGTTGTAGGAGAGTACCACTGCACCACTCACCCTTCGCTGGGGATATACAGAGTGATTTTGGTATATAAGGGTAGGTACTGATACTATTTCGCAGGCAGCCTTTGCCGCTGCATCGTGACCAATCGTTCTTGGGGGCCCAATTGTCAGGGGTAGCCACTGAGTGTACTGCTGCCTAGAGGGAAAGTTAGATTTGTCTTGCCTGTAGCACCATGCTCATGATCGCCGTAATGAGACGCTCCTCTATTTTGTCTCATAGCTCGACCAGTTAAGTATCGTAACCCTGCAGCATATCAGCGTTGTATTGTTCTGTCCCTGGAGTTGTTCGATATCACGCCGCAGGGACGTAAAGCTATCTCGAAAAGTCATAACCTGTTGTCATATCTGATCGATATCTGTTCTGAGGTCTTCCAACAACAGTCCAGCAAGACATCCGTTGAGAAAAGAAAAGAAAAAGAAAAAGACAATCTCGAACCTGCGACCTCCAAAAACGAAGGATGAGCAGTGCAGGGAGGATTCTAGGATTTTAGGTGCGGATTTAGAGAGTACCCGTTGGCTCGACTTAGGTAGCAACATCACTCAACCAAGAGGTGCGAGCCAACGGGTATGGGTTTTAGGAGCGGAACCACTGCACCACTCACCCTTCGCCGGGAATATGTTCAGAGATTTTGGTATATAAGGGTATCGAAGACAGAGTGACAGCGCTGGTTGTGGCTTTGCGTTGCTTGCGAGGCCTGTGGCGATGAGCTTGTGCAGAGAAGTCGGGAACCAATCGTGAAGTTCTGCCTAAAGCTTGAACGCGTCAGCAGCAGTTCTTATCTTTCCAGCTGAATTTTATTGGAAATCATGATATTTCGTAGGTCTCGAGATATTTGGCATGCACGTGGCGTTGATTGATTGATACTTAAAGCTTATGACGCCTCAGCGAGGCATATCAAGCCACCACACTAAAAAATCCCATTTAACTCTAGCTTTTAGAAGGCAATATGCATATAGCCTTAACAAAGATAAGCCTCTCAATTAAAAGCAGAATAATATGCTTTTGTGATAACTCAATCAGTAACCTTATTGACAGCTGCTGGAGGTATAAGAAGCCGTCTCAGACCCTGATCCCGTTATAAATGAATAGAAGGATTGAACGTGGTCTGATTATTCGGGTAGTGAATGGCCACTGAGATCCCGCAAAGCCGTCGGAAGCCAGATATATATAAAATCGTAGATATTCCGTGAATTAAATCAATAACTTTCAGGGTCCCTCACTCATAGTACAGTTTCTATCATTTGATCGGCCATCAGACCTCGTGCTAAACCCTTTAAGCATAATGGGTAACATTGCATCAACTGAGTAGTTTCGCGTCTCGCCTTGATGGCTGTTCCTCAAGGTCACAGACGATGCCGGCAGGGTAAAGCTTCTCTCAAAGCCACACCAACGCGGTCGAAGGTTGCCTGGATGCCTGGTCTGAAAAGTATACGGGACTTGACGCTGAGTAACTTATGGCGCCCCTTTTTAACACTGACTCATAAGTAACGTAATAGCGACATTGAAAACATCTGGCAACTGTCTTGGCGCGGTGAATTCTATCGTGGGGGCCCCGTGTTTATGAGCGCCTTGTCTGGCATTGACATTGCACCCTGGGACCTGATAGGATCGTGGAGGCTCTAGACTGTTATTTAATGTCTTTGATTAGAATTAATGTTCGTTCAGTTGACAGATGAGTGTTTGTTTCGCTAACCAGAAAAAGCAAGGAAGCTCAATGTACCAATATACCAGCTACTGGGTGGCAAAGTCAGAAACAACGTCCGTGTCTACAGTTAGATTAGTGGCGACAGACCAAACGACGCAAAGGCCCAAGCTTAAGTAAGTGATTCTAATCATGGTGCCAACTACTTACGTCTATTGGTCAAGCCCGCAAGGACCAAGTCCCTCGCAGTCAAGATGAATGGTACGGCAGAAACAGCGTGGGAGGCCTTGCCATTGGTCTTCAAGGAAGTCGTTGTCCGGGTCCAGGCAGTCAAATAAATTGGTTTGGATTTTGCAGTTGACTTCCTTGGTCGTGTCCACAAACCCATGGCCAAACGTCTTGCTAAAGCTCTAGAGCTATATGAGCCGCTTTTCACCGAAGAACCCTTGCTCTCTTAAAGCTAGAATTACAGTATTCTCCGTTAATTTAGATAGTAAATAGAATACAATAGCCCCTTATATTATTGTTTTACTGCTAATATTACATTTAGTTATAGTCACTAACCTATAGTAACGTATGCCCTCAGATAAAGTGACTGTCATTCTGGAAATATCTCCCTTCCGACGGAAGAGGCAATCGCCGAAACATCTCCATTGATTTAGGTGGCTATGGCCAGGGGCGTGAGGGATTTCTTTTCCGTGTCTCATGCGCAAGCCAACGAACTGAGTCAAGATCATTGAGGCCCATTTTCCCTCACCTCTACTTTGAATGCCTTGGAATGAAAATCGAAGTACAGCCCCAGGGGCTATAAATGTGCTAACAGGTGCTTAGATTAGTTATTATCTATAGTCTATCTATTCAGATCTACTTACTAATTACTTTAGTATTATCTCTATCTATATATTAAGTATTAATAATATTCTTTAATTCTATTATAGCAAAATATACCTATTTAATCGCGGAATAGGACATTTATAACCTCTGGGGATTGTACAGCGCACAGTCTGTGCCAACCGATCGGCCACAGATGGCGTAGACGTTGACTCACTTAATGGAGAACTTAACGGGCCGTTACTGCATTGGTGAGTTGTTCAGCTTGGCATGGCTACCGACTTCCGGTATCTACTAAATACCCTTTTTGCTCGTTGTTTACTATAGCGCTTCTTAGCTTGTCTATATTCGACTTACTATTATTAGGGCAATTAAGCCATAGGCCTATACTGAGACCGAAGAGCCGGTATATCTTCTACTTATAATATTACTTTAAAGCTATATAATCTACTATAGTGTATTATTATCTTATGCTTTTTCTGTTAATCTGCTGAGGAATGTCGATTTGGTTACGAATACTTGACATAAGTCAATGTAACTGTACTACCGTATATTTATACTAAAAAGAGCCATACTGTTGATCATAACTACTCCCGTCTTTCAGCTATCGTGGCATAAACTCAATTTTCGGATTATTTCTAATTTAACAAATCGGATCATCGGCTTTCGCTCTAAAAGCCCACAGGGGTACCCCAGTTCTGTAAATGAATCTGGCAGGTAGAGTTGATGATCCATGATGTGAGTGCCAATTAGAGACTAGGTTCTCTCTGCTGGAATAAGCTCACAGCCACAAATCTCAACTGCAAAT
>JAAOAR010000166.1:0-126668 GCA_013395995.1 Fusarium pseudoanthophilum
TTTTCTTTAATCTTTATAAAAGGGATTTTATATTTTCTTTCTTTAAAGGGCTATTATATAAAGCTTTACCTATAGCGCTTTTTACTTACAGCGCTTATATCTTTAATAGCTTTTTAAGGACCTTTTTAAAGGACTTTTTTAAAAAGACCTTTTTAAAGGAATCTCTTAATAGGTCTTTTAAAGGCACTTTTATAGGAGCTTATTAATAGCCTCCTATATAAAAAGTATACTTTACTATACTTAATATAATTATAAAGATAATAATTAATATCTATTATTTATCTAAGAATAATTAATCTATTACTTATTAATAATAAAAGTACTTTAAGATTTATTTCTTATATTTTTTTATAATAACTTTATATCTTTAAGAAAGACCTTATAGGTCTTTTACTATTTAATAGCTAAATTAATTAACTAAATCTATTTAATAGCTAAAAAGTAGATTCTTTAATAAACCTTAATGCCCTTACTTTAAAGATATAAAGCTAAAAGGTGCCCTTTTTACTTTATTCTTAAGTCACTCTTTAATTACGGCTTTGCCTAATAACAGTCTATAGTATACCGAGTGTGTATTTGAGGTATTTCACGTTGATAAGAATATCATTAATGAGAAGAAGGAAAAGGGAGAGCAAGAGTCAGAAGCCATTAAACAGATATATAAACAACAGAGGCAAAGGTCAATTCTTGAGCAAACAATGGATCATTCCAAGCTCAATTCGGTCCAAAGGCCGAAGTGAGATGACGACTCGTGACTCGTGACATGTTTTGGTAGCACTCATTGTCTCTGTATTTACATGTGAAAGTGTCATGTCCAAACTCCGGGGATAAACGCGGGGGACATTTCAATCCTTCTGTGGGGGGCGCATTGAATATGACGTCGCCAACATGGGGAATATCACAACATGACATTCTAGAAATTGATACAACATCTACAATTTACGTATTTCAAGACAAAAGAAACAATCATAAAGATGCCACGTCTTTTTTTCTTGCTCACGAGGTCTCAAGCCTCTCCTGTCGCAAACCCCAATTATGCATGGCACACCAGCTGAAAGAGTTTCCCCAAAGGCTAGACTAATAGTTAACTAATCGCCCGGAAACGAAATGGAATGCGAGCTTTGTTCACGCGGGACACATGATTCATTCATCCAATGGCTTGTGGCGGCACGTGTCTGCTTCTCCAAATGCAGTGCAGCACCCCCTGGCTTGTCAATCACATGCAGCAACAGGGCATGGCATGGCTGACTTGTCATTGACAAAGAAGGATTATTGACGCTTTGCCAGTGGCCAGTGGCTTTATGGTTATAGGCGCTTATGGACGGTATATCGATGTAGGTACGAGGTTTGTTGTTCTCCAACTTTGAGAAGAGGAGCCAAGACTTGTTGCACTGTTTCAGAGTAGAATGACCATATTCATGGGTCTTGTTTAACGGTTTGCTCAACGTACATCAATGGTTTCTTGCTGGCCATTGCCAGCTTCACTCGACAAAGCCATTGTTTGGGTAGTTAGTAACCAGTAAAGATCCTTGTAAACATCCTGGTCAATTCATTCTGCTCCTCTGAATAGCCCCCACGTTCCAGATGCCGCTTCTTCCAGCACTCATTCGTGTCCACGTTCTGATGTAGTCTATGAACTGGACGCGCAGCAAGACAAGTTAGACAACAAGACCAATTGGGATGGCTAACAAAGGGACGTCTATGAAGCTAACGACACTAAAAATAGAGCCATACGAACACTTGGAGCAAAAATTATCGCAAATTGACAAAAGATTGGAGACAGAGGGATTTGAACCCCCGACCTTTCGCAAGCATTCGAAACAATGCAAAGCGAACGTGATTCCCCTACACCATATCCCCGGTTTTACTGAAGGTCGTGCCATTGTTTTAATCTATATCGCGAACTCGAAAATCCGATTCGGCCATAAACTCAACTTCCGGAAACCAAAATGAGTTTTGTTTCTAGGCCAGTCTTCAGCTTTGCAATATTCTCAATGATATTGAAATTGTATCGAAATCGGCTTTGTCTCTGTTAAGCCGGTTCTATTGTTAGGCAGGAGTGTATATATCTTTCCAGGCTTGCAACCCACTCACCCTGGACACAGGCAAAACATATCATCGATTTTTATAAGTTCTCAAATCCTGACAACTATTGACTTGATGTAATTAGTTATTCTCCAACAAAGCCGTACAGTATTTATCCCGATTTAATGATTTTCAAATGTTGCACACCTCACCAGTCACAACCAGTCGCTGATATTGAGATGTAATTTCGAAAGGACAGGACCTTCTTGATGCAATGTATTCTCATTTGACAGTGCAGAATTTCATCAACGATATGGTCAAATGTACTCATATTCAAGCGACTTCAAAAGATACAGGAGAATTTTAAACCTATCCACGCCCGAAGCTCTGCTCCAGCTATATTTCCATTATGTCATTCCACTCATCTCTTGATTTTGGCTCAGCCACGGCATCACTTATTTGACCTTGCTGACAACAAACTGAGCAGCAGTGTTGGCATCCTGGCTGTAGGTCAAATGGTCAGGGGTGATAGCAGCAGTGCCGGCACAGACACCATCGCCAGCGTGGCAGATGATCTTGACGCGGTCAGAGGGAACACCCTGAACAGCCTGTCGCTGGACTATAAAGTTGTTAGATTCTGAGGTTTTCTTGAAAGCTGAGAGTGACTTACAAGGGTCGCCAAAGTTGACAACGGCAGCAATCTTGCTAGTAGTATCAGCAGGGAGAGATTTAGCTGCGTTGTGAACCAGCATAGCACCCTGTGAGTATCCAGACATGACAACCTTGGTCTTGGGGCACTTCTGGTAAGCCTCCTTAACAAGACTCGCCCTGTTTATGTTAGATACAAGCTATTTCACAAACTCAATATTGACTTACATCTTCTGGGAACCAGCCTGGTCACCCATTTGCATAATGCCACCAACACTGGCGGCGTACTCAACACCCTGGACAGCGAGCTTATCGCTTCCGAGCTGCTGAGCAAGAGCCTGGAAGAAAGGAGGTCCGGCAGCAGTGCCGACGTTGCCCATCTCAGTGGTGCCGCGGGCAAAGATGACAGTTACATCCTTGCAGTCGCCGCTGAGACCGTTCTGAGTGGAACCACCGAAGCCTCCGCTGCTGCCACCGGCAGATCCAAGGAAGCTGCCGAAGGGGGAGGTGGATGAACCGCCCTCAGCACGGGGAGTCTCGCTAGAGCCTGTGGGCTGAGAAGCGGGAGCGCTGGTTGAAGCACTGCCGGTGGTATCTCCAGTGGTGTCTCCTGTGGTGTCTCCACCAGTAGAGCCTCCTGGGAGGAAGCTTGAGCCACCACCTCCGAGGCTGGGAAGACCACCGGTTGAGCCCCCAGAGCCCAGGCCTGGAATACTTGGGATACCTCCAGATGAACCACCAGATCCTAAGCCTGGAATACTGGGAAGTCCTCCAGTTGAACCTCCCGAGCCTAGACTTGGGATGCTGGGAAGTCCGCCGGTAGAGTCGCCGCCAGAGCTGGGAAGTCCAAAGCTGGGAATACCAGAGCCAAGGCCAGAGCCGAGGCCAGAACCAAGACCCTGTCGAGGAGCAATGGGACCAGCCACTGCAAAGGGCACGAGGGCGATGAGAACAGACTTGGAGAACATGATGAATGAGGTCAAGTTTTCTTAAACGAAAGGAGTTATTTAGAAGCGAATGAAAAGGAAAAAGCGAATGAATGCAAAGTTGCTGAGCCGAGTTTGATCTGATTTCGACTCTATCGACGACTTCTATCCAGCTTATATGCTCTCAACTCCAACGCTCGAACCTCTTCTTGACCAACCCTGCATCGTGATAGATTCATTCAAAACCTCGTACTTCATCCGCAAGGTCTTCCCGAGTTGGAAAGGTATCCGAGGATTATCAATCTCTCACGACGGTGAGCCTTACCTCAGATCATTCTTCTGTCAAGCCATTACTCAACAACCCTGGCCGGAAACCATCTCGTAGATCGGTCATGTCAATCTCAAGGGTGGCTTGGTAGGGGTGAGCTTGGATGGTGAAACGGGACGAGGACAGATGAAACAGCGGCTTGGGCCGTGCGGTTGAAACGGCGTCTGAAGTTTGGAACTGGACAAAAAGGATGAGACATTTTAGTACCACGTTTTGGTGGACGCTTTTTATGCTAGTTCGGGGCTCATTTATACGCTCAGTTTCAGTGAGAAACAATGGGCCGCACGTTTCTTTTGTTTGACGGTAGGCAAATCCGAAGTAGTAGTCAATGTGGAACGCATGGAGATACCACGGCTGTAGATCATGTAGTAAATAGACTTGACCGATTGATTAATTGTCAAAGCCATTTTCGTTTTCCATCAACTGATCATGTGTTCTGACTCGGACTGCGTTGTAGTTAAATTGCGTCTCGGGTATACCTCAGTTCGAGGAATAGTGCTATCCACACTGAAACTTAGCGAGGAGAGGAAAAAAAGAAGTTCAAGTTGTTCATTCTTTATGATATATGACAAGTAAAACCGCTATGCTAAAAACATGACTGAGAAGAGTGCTGTTGAATCCTATTTGTTGCTCTGGTCCCAATAAATTCTCCTATTCGTGGAATACGCATATAAACCTCCGTCATCAACACAAACAACCACTCGCAACGTTGGACAATCTTGGCAAACAACGGTATATCAAACGGCATATTCCTTTTTTTCTAGTTCACGAACTAGACAGGGCTGCTGTTCGGAGGCACGAGCTCGGTGGCCTCATCGCCCCTCTGATCAGCGAGACGGACCTTGATGCCCGCGTGCTGAGCGTAGACCTGGAGGCCGATCACGCACACGGCATTCCACGGCTGTTTCTTCTTCTTCTTGAGTCGGTGGAGCAGCGACGTGGGCAGCATATCGTCGTCTGAGCTTGAAGAGCTATCGTCTGGTTCTGACGAGGACACGGACGATGAGTCTGAGCTGTCGAGGTCTGACTCGGAGGTTGGTTCTGTGGGAGGCGTGAAGACGGGGTTTGTGTCTATGCTTTGCATGGTTGTTCTTCTGCTGTGCTGGGGACTGTGATCTCGCGATGGTATTGGTGAGTTTGCGAGAGATGGAGGGCCTCTGTGGTCGGCAGATGAATATCTGGTAGGTGAGTCTGCAGATCCTCTTCTCTTGTCTTCGGTTCCTTGACTCGTATCAACCAAAGACGGGTCCCCTCTTGGCTCAGCTGGTGTTTCACCAAGAGTCAAGGCTTCCAAGTCACTCTTGGAAGAATCCTCTGGCCAAAATCCAGGCGGCGCCTTATCTGATTTGGTTCCAGTATCATCCTCTTTCTTGATGGGCTCTTCCTCATCCTCCTTCTTAGGTTCAGGTTCCTCTTTTTCCTTTTCTTTGTCTTTCTTGGTCTTCTCTCTTTCAGTGTCCTTCTCATTGAGAGACCGATTATACTCATTTCTCATCTGCACCATCGCCGCCTCCATACTAGCCATAGCTTCGGCCATTTGTTTCTTCTTCTTTTCTTGCTTCTTGCCCTTGAGTTTCTTCTGCTTCTCGAGTTCCTTCTTCTTGCGGAGGGCCTCATCTTCATCAACGATTCCGCCCTTGGCATGCGCGAGGTCATATTGCAGACCAATCTGGCGTAACTTCTGAGGATTACTGTCGGCTCCCATCTTGACCATCTTTTGGACGGTCGGAAGCCAGTAATATCTCTCAGCTGTGATTTTGGGGATGACTTCATATGTACCTGGCTCGAGTTCGACCTCGCAATTGATCGAACGTCGATCCCACTTATGGACCGGACGAACCGAGCAGATGGAAGTCTTGTCGTCAGCCGTCTTGAGCAGAAATTGCAGGACAAATTCGTACTGCCCCTTCAAGTCTTTGAAGTAACGTTCATCGAGCTACGGCTGTCAGCATGAGTTGATTGCACCAATGATCAACATACCTGTGAGAGCACAATAACCACCATGCCCTCTTCTTTGACCTCGATGATAAACTTCTTCTTGAGGTAGCCGGTAAGCCAAGAGATGCTGACACTTGTCCACTGCTGAGCTACTGTCCATCGCTCATCAAAAAGACGAGTTCTATACATCCACTTGAAGTTATCTAGCATGTCGTTGAAAGACATCCAGAAAATTCCGTCGTCGCCAAACTGATGCTGAAGCTTTCGAATCATGTGAGGAGTCCATTGCTTGGAGCCATCCGACCATGGACCATGCCACTCGCCATGGCCATCTTCAGATTTCTGTCCCCAGGGGTTTCTGTATGTGTCAGTTGTCTGAACCAAGCCAAAACTGCAAGTCATATTTACCGAATCTTGACCAAGCGGACTTTGTTGCCATCTTCGTCTTCAACTTCGGCCACCTTAAGAATCGAGTATGCATGTCGCAACACAATTCCGTTGTTATGATCCTCTCCTGGACCACCGGCAGACAGACCAAATACGAATTCTCCATCTTCACCGTCGGATCCCAACATCTCACGCCACAGTCTCTCCTTGCGAAGGACTCTATTACCAGCGACCACAGTATTAACGCCGCCTGTGAGATCTTCGACTGCAGTGCCAGACCATCCACCATCCAAAGCATGGTAGTCACCATGGACTTTGGCAAACTAGAATTGTTAGAATCCATGTTGCACATTTGGGTGAGATAACTTACGGCTTTCTCAAGCAAGGGTAGCCAAGTCTCATTGGGGTCCTCACACTTGGCAAAGTACAAGGACTCAGAACCGGTTTGCTTCTGCTTCTTGTAAAGTCGAGCTTTCTTGCCCGTCGCATCGTAGACTTCGGAATCTTCCCCAAAGTCCTTGTGCTTCAGGTAAAGGTTATCATCAACCACAGTTGAGATCCACTCTCCGTCGCGGTTGAAGACGAAGCCGTAGACGCCACATTCTTCATCCTTTGCGACACAAATCTTCTTCATTAAATCTTTGCGGTGAGCGATAGTTGCGAGAGCCGCCAACCACCAGCAGTCACCGCCAGCACCTTGCTTGATGTCTGTGCTGGAGAAGCCGCCGACGGTGAACTGAGGATTTTCAAAGATCCATGGGATGCGATGGACTGAGCCTGGTCTGGAGTATCGAGAACCATAGTCTCTGCCGCTAAACATGCGTCTTTGCAGATTATTCTTGTTGACATCATGTTTATCGTCTTCCAGCTCGTCTCTCTTCTTCCGTGTGTTGCGATACTTCTTTATCCGCTGAACATTAGGTCCTCTTTCGGATGACAGAGGTTCGTCATCACTGCTGTCATCCTCGAACCGTCTCCCCATCAACCCATTGAGACAATTATCTTGGTAGGACGAAAAGTCGGTCTCAATATCAAAGTCTGGGTCGCTGAATTTTGCATTGGTTCGTTCACATTCCCGAACAATGGCTCTAACTCGAGCACGGCATTCTTTGGCAGCATCTTCATAGCTCTGTGCTGCATTGCGAGACTTGGGATAAGACGAGTCGGCGTCTGTGAGAAGTGACTCATAGAGGCTCTGAGGGAAGATGGAAGTGACCTTGCCTGGTGCCTTGGAGTGATACTTTGACCAGAACTTGGAAACAAGAGCTTGAGGGTTCAGAGGTTTACGCTTTGGCTTAGCAGGAGTTGGCTGCGGGCCAGGAGTAGGAGGAGTTGGCTTCATGGTTAGGTTAGGTTGAGAATTAATTATCAAGAGTTGAAGTGTCTAAAGTGCATTGGAAATATCGGGATCCTATATAGCCTCTCAAGGCGTCTTCTTTGTAAAGATCGATTGGACGCCTTTGTCGGAGACGCAGTGACCTGTTTGGCTGATGATCACCAGGTAACAGCAGCATCGCCGTGTTGCACATGGGGATTGCGCAAAGTATACTGAAAGTGCAGTGCATGCATCTTGGCCTGTAAGCCGCCGCTTTACGCTCTCCTCCCGTACCGAGTCGGTTACAATATGCATCGCGAACAAGGCTGTGTCAGAAGTGATGGGTTGAAAGGTGGGTGAAGTGCAGCAGGAAGCGTTACAGTTAATTAGGCAACAAAGGACAATAACTGGAGACGTCGAAAGATGATGGTATTCTCTGAGCGCTGATAGGCTGATGACATGGACAATCACGGGTTGAAAGAGAGGCTCTTTGTAAGTGGCAGTGTTCAAAGAAGCGATGTAAGCTATTATTCGCCGACAATTGCAGATATCGGCCCAAACCGACGGTTCGCCTTGAAGGAAAAGGCTGAAATCGTTCGTCAAGCCAAGCGACCTACCCTAAAAGCAGCGAGGTGGGTGCCATTTCCAACATACAACAGTCAAAACTAGAGCAACAGGTGCATGCCCAGAAGAGCACGAGGAAGTGAATTACCTGGTTTTATAAGCCTCATGTTGACAGAATTGGCTGATCTAGTCCGCTTTGTTCGGTTTTGAGGCCGTTGGTTCACCTTCTGTAGCGGGATCGTCTGACGTTGTATTGCAGATAACTAAGACGAATCAAAGACGACTTGATCTCTGCCACGTCAGCAGGGAAGATGCCTCACGGGAGCCTGGGCGAGACGAGGGAGACAAGATGAGGCTCAACGGGGAGAAAAGGCAGAAAGGGAGGCTGATTCGGAATTGTATGGTACGCCTGGACTGAAGCGTATCCGGGATGGGATAGCCGCGGGATGATTCAGACTCATAATGCCGAAGGATCAACATGACCCAGTTCATCACTTGGTCTTTGGACATTCACAAGACCAAACACTTTCTAAAAAGAGTATCTCGATTCAACACCTCGATTTACTTTGATGCAGGCAATTCAGTCAGTGCGCAACTAGGTTTCGGTATAAATGCCTGATGCTGCTTTGACAGGTTTGACAGCCTCCACTTGGTTCAGCAACGGCCTTGATTTGAGACCCTTCACGAGTCAGTCTACAACCGTTTTGCTTCACTTATTTCTGCAAGGTACCCAGTGATCGTCATTTTTTGGTAATCAACCAACCCAACGCTTTCCCCTTTTCTTTTCTCGGTACGTATTGTCCCCAGCGCCGATTCCATGTTTTGAACAAACTCTAAAAACTGCCCAACTCCATCGCGGAGCCGGACGTCTCGGGGCTTCTCACGGAACCGCGCACAGTTCATGAGCACAGAGAACTCATCGAGAGTTGTAAGACGTGGGACTGCAACGTTGGGGGGCGCAGTAGCTTACGGTACGGCGCTGGATATGGAATGTGAAAAGCCGTTGGAAGACAACTAAACCTGTGGATGGTGAGAGTTCGTTTCTACCTAAGTAAGTAACTAAAGAGTCCTGGCTTGAAGCTTGTTCCTTCGTCCATGTGGATTCTGGAATGAGAGAGAGGGCCCTGCCTGAAACTGTCGCTGTCAACGGTGCAACCAAGCCCAATGTGGTGAAGAAAGGGTTTGCCGTCGGCAGTTGGCGGGGATGTGCTCAATACGGGCATGGGAAAAGAAAAAAGTAAGGCGAAAATGACAGACCGATGATGTAATTGACAAAAAAAACCGAGCCAAGGACCCTGACCCGTGGGAGTAGCTGAAACTGATGATGATTTGGGTGGTGATGTCGAGAAGCAATTATCACGAGAAACAGAGACTCTTTTTATAAACAACAAAAACAGAGAAGGAAAGAGCACAGCATGATCATCACATAGACTCTAATTACTTCCCCAGTGATCTTCTATAGACCCTCAATTGATCATTCTACTCGCGAGCATCATAACAAGACCCCTGCTTTTTCTACAGCCAAGCTCCTCTCCTGATCCGCTTCTTTTTTTGTCAACCCCGCCAAAATGCTACCTCCTAAACCCTCCCGCTAAAATTGTTAGTACATACACCTGGTGCTCTTATCACATCATGGCCTTGCCATGGCCTCCTCGGCTCTACCTCCGCCTAATACGGTCCTGATGTGCACATCGAGATCCTCCCTTTCTTCCCTTCTTCATCAAAACATCGATCTCCCCCGCCCATGAGCGTCATCACGACGTCGCACAACACGCACACAATCCACGAATACATGTCTCGACCTCAAGTCCTCAATTTCTTTCCGATCTGGTCCTATTCGACTTCTGTTTGATCCGGCCGGCCATATCCTCCCGTTTTACCGATCATGGCCACAACTCCTCCCTCCGCGCGCGCGGCTACAACCCTCCGAGATTCGAACCAGCCGACTCCTACTTCTCCTGTCGCTCCTACGCCGACTGCGGCTGTTCCTGTGCTCTTGACGTCTGCTTCCGAATCTAGCGATGATGGAATTCGTTTGAGTCCGGCCGCTGCTCGCCGCTTCGCCCGCCGCAACCTTCGCCGCACATCTCCAACTCCCGACCTCGTCACTAGTCTCGTCCGGCCGCCCTCGCCAGATACTTTTTATGTTGGGGCACAAGTCTCGCAGCAAGTTAGACAAGATGTCAGGGCCAGAATTGATCCCTCATACTCGGGTCTTTTGATACCAAATGTCAACTCGGATCGTCGAACCGGACCCCTCCTGCCTCCACATCCATCTTCCCTCGGCATTCCCAAACGATATGGCGGCAACTGCATCTTCGATATGTATTCTTTGACATATGTCGATGAACCAGATGCCAACTTACTCTGTCCTATCTGTCATGATCCGCTGGTGGATCCGGTTACAACTCCCTGCGATCACACATTCTGCTATCGATGCTTGCGACAGAGCATTGATTCTAGTCCTTCCGGAACGGCCTGTCCCATTGACCGAGAGCCTCTCGCCTGGCCCAACTGCTTCAGCGCACCACGGCTCATTCGCACTCAGCTTAATAGCCTCAAAGTCAAGTGTCCTTACCATGCACGAGGCTGCAAATCGGAGGTTCGTCGGGAGGTTGTCGAAACACATGCTACGACGGAATGCCGGTTCAAGGACTTTACCTGCCCCGGCGCTGATTGCGAAAAGAGATTGCGTTCTAAACCAGAAGATGATACTTGCCCCCACAAGGAGGATACATGTTTACACTGCAAAGTGACAATCGAGGCTACTGATCGGGAACTACATTTGCTATCTTGTCCGAACAGCAAAACTCGCTGTGAGACATGCTGGAAGCTCGTATATCGCAGCCAGACCAAGGAACACGATGAATTAGAATGCGAAGGTGCTGTTATCAACTGTCCTTACAGCGAGTTTGGTTGTCCAGCTCGCGCGATGCGTGGGCAAATGGATGCTCATACTCTAGCATGCGCATTCCACCCAGACACGCCGTCAGGCATGATAATTCGCTCACAACGAGAAATTATCGATTCATACACCAACCTCGGCCAACAAGTACAGCAACTCCAGACTCGCCAGGACGAGACAAATCAACGCATCACGGAATTCAACTCATCTCTCAGTCGTCGGGGTGTGGGCGACTCGGTAATGGGAGACAACCGTACAATTCAAGACCTCGACGCTGGTTTCGAAGAAGTTCACCAGAACCTAACACACCTCGAGGCACGGCAGAGTATGTGGACTATCAACCAAATCATGCCTATCCGTGAGGAGGTAACTGAACTACGAAACAATATTAACATGATTCGAATGCATGTTAACTGGCTCCTGAACCGAAGCCGCGAAGAAGGCCGCATAAGAGCGGCTGCGAGCTCTGGATCCACGGCGACTTTGCAGAGGGACAGGTCGGTAGAAGGCCCTCGTCTCGCGGAACGTCGTCGGTCAGCAAGTGTCGAAGGAGCAGATCTGCCCCGTCTGTGATCAGTTTTTGCTTTTCTTTTTCTACTCTTCTTCTTTTTCATCTTTTATTGGCGTAAACGGTTTATGGAATACCCCGGCATTTACATGTAGGCTTAGTCGGAAAAGGGTTATGATTCATTGAGCATCGCGGTAGTCTTTTTTATAGATTTATTTTAATCAGACGACTCAGGTTTGATATCCAATGTGTGTTTTATATGTTTGGATGCTTCTTGTGACACATTGCCTATTTCAGACATGACGCAGCGTCACTTAAAAGATCTTGAAGGCCTGACGTCAGGGGTCTAGAACTTCATTCTTTTTCTCATCCTTTACCATCCATGAAAAAACGTTTAACGTTGAGTTAAGGAAGAGGCAGCCTGATCATAAGATGAAAGTTTAACAAAGCAAAATGCAATTTTCACGCAGACTGCCAAAGTTTCATCTTTCAATAGCCAAAAGTATAGTACATCATGATTGGTCTTGAAACTCCTTCTTGAAAGTATCAGATCCAATCTTAGATATTAATCATGATACAGGGAATGGAGATGCTGTATCCTCCAGTCTGTATCACCTCAGCTTAGACATAACCATCAGTGCTCGGAAACCGTGAGCCACTTTATATTGCGGAGTTTAGAAGAGTGCTGCGGAGTTTGGGAGATGATTTGGCAGGCCAACATAAATCTTACGGCTTCAATGGTAGATTCTCTGTTCAACTGATACCTAACATCTATCATTAACAGTATTACCAATACCTCAGTGACTGTTTCTTCCAGGTCATTCTACACGAGTAGGCAACCAAAGTTTCAGCGCCACAGCTCACAAGCAGCCACTAAAGCCTCACCGCCCCACCTCGAACCTCTCAGTCCCTAGGCCCAGCTCTGCCTGGAATTCCCCCACCCTCAGGTCCCCAAGCTCATCATTATCAACTGTACTACCAGTACGTCTTTGTGAGGCTTGGGTCCACACCTCATAGATCTCGTCTATCTCACTCTCAGCCTTGCCATCCCATCTGAACCTCTCTCTTTCAACATAATTCTTGTCTTATTTCACTTCCTCCCTCTTTCTCATCCGCACTTCCACTCGTTATCGCCATCATGGACCCCAACGAGCAACCCTCATGGGCTGGAGGCGATGCCCCAGACAAGGAGAAGATGGAACAGGCAAGTTGCGCCAACAGAGCTCATGATGGGGACTTTATGCTAAGCTAGGACATCCAGATCCGCGCGAGACGTCTCGCCAAGCTAGGGACATCAACGCCTGTGTCTGCCAAGTCAGACGAGAACAAGGCTCCCGATTCCGAATCGTCGAACCCCTCGCGCACGTCAACGCCGAAGCCGCAGCCGCAGCCGCAGCCCGCATCCGCTGAATCACGGCCCAAGATCAACGTCACTCCCGCCGCTCCGCCGGCTTCTTCCAGCCCGAACCCCTTCGACAAGCTAGGGGTCAAGGCGGAGCCGTCGAGTTCAACAGGTACTTCCTCTGTGAATCGTAAAAGACTGGCATCTGAGATTGACGTCGCTCCAGCGGATCGACCCTCCCCCAAGCCATCCACCACTCAACCCGAGTCCGATGAATCCTATGCCGACCGAACATTGTCACAGATCTTCCGCATCACTGTGGACCCTCATAACATGGTCAACACCAGTGGTCAACGGCTGACGTTCCTCCCGAACCTGAATGAAGAGCTGAACGAGTCCGGAGAGCCTCTGAAGCTGTCCGTCAACACGCTAGATCAAGCTCTTATGGAGGCGGCCAGCAGCTATCCCCACGATAAGCCTCTCATGAACTACTTCTTGCCATGCTGGAAGCGTGCTGTGAAAGCGTCGCTCCAGTTCAAGGGAACAGAGGGACCCAAGTTCGAGGTGCATGAAGAGGCAAAGCGTTTGTGTATGAGCGGCTGCTTGTTTGCCTTGACCATGCCGGATCTCTATGGGTAAGCAATTTCACTGCGTCGGAGATATAATCCTGACGCCTTATGCAGCCGATCGCCGAACCCCAAGCATGATACTCTCATGCCATACCTGTTGAAGGGCATACAGGACGAGAACGGCCTTTGCTTCAACTTTATACAGGAAGCTATCAAGCGATTCGATGATGACGAGGCTTTCCCTGCTCTGTTCAACGATGCCATGGTTCAGATCAGCAACAAGCTGGGTACAATTTCTATGGACCAGGATTACAAGCCGTATATCCAGGCCATGTTGACGTACACCAGATTCCCTCCTCTAATCGTGAACCTCGCCAAACACCCTACCTTCATCATGGCTCAGTCAGCTGCTGGAATCGAAAAGCATACCCTTCTGGGTCCTTTCTTCCGCATCTCACCACTCCAGAATGAAGTCATCAAGAGCTATTTCCCTGGGGCTCGTGGTCTTGACAAGGGTAGAATCGCAAACTCACAAGATGCTTTGCGAATGGTGCTGAGGACACACCAAGATGATCTTTTCGCCATCACAAACGCCTTCATCCGCGCAGGCCAGGAGACCAGATCTCGAACTCTGGACTGGTTCGCTTATATCATGAACTCAAATCACAAGAGGAGAGCACTACAAGTTGACCCTAGAGAGGTTGCTTCCAACGGCTTTATGATTAATGTGACCACGATTCTAGACCGATTTTGCGAACCCTTCATGGACATGGATTTCAGCAAAGTAAACAAGATTGATGACAACTACTTCAGGAAGCAACCACGGATAGATATCAGCGATGAGACAAAGCTGAACGCAGACGATGCATATGCGAAATCATTCTATGCGGACAAGATACCAGGCGATACCAACTTCATCTCGGAGGCTTTCTTCTTGACCCTGGCGGCACATCACTATGGAAGTGAGGCCTGCAACTCCCAACTGAAGAATTTGGATAGGGATATAAAGTATCTGGAGAAACGAGTCAAGATCATGGAGGCAGATCGTATCAAGTTTGTGAACAATCCTGCTCAACTCCAACAGTATGACAAGGCTGTTCAGAGGCATGTCGACGCTCTCGAGAAGAGCATTGCTGTCAAGCTTTCCATCGAAGGTGTTCTGCTTGATGAACGGATGCAGAGCACTTCATTGCGTTTCATGCGCATTGTGGCTGTGTGGTTGCTGCGCTTGGTGACTCGGTCAGAGTACAAGCCTGGCCAAGAATCGAAGGAGATACAGTATGTGCCCTGGAGCGCAATGTGGATGATGATACTGACAACTGTAGACTCCCTCTTCCTGCAGAGAAGTCAGATGTATTCTCATGTCTTCCAGAGTATACGCTACAGAATATCGTGGACAATTTTAAGTTCATATTTAGGCCCGTCCACCATGATGACATTCGAAAGAGACCTCAACTAACAGATTAACAGGTGGCTACCTAAGATTCTCCCCAGCGCTGTTGGCGATGAAATGATTGCGCTCTGCGTAACTTTCCTCCGCTCAACTGAGTATATCAAGAACCCTTACCTGAAGTCATCATTAGTTTCACTACTCTTCTCGGCGACTTGGCCATTGATGCATCTGAAGCGCGGTGTTCTAGGTGATCAGCTTGTCGGCAGCCAGTTTGCCAACGATCACCTTCTTAAGGGATTGATGAAGTTTTATATCGAGTGCGAGTCAACGGGCGCGGATTCTGCTTTCTATGACAAGTTTAACATTCGATATGAGATCTTCCAAGTGATCAAATGTGTTTGGGTCAACGACCACTACAAGCGACAATTGACACGGGAGAGTCGGTTAGTAACCCCCGACACATTAGTTGAGATGGCACTAACATCATTGCAGAGTCAACAAGCAGTTCTTTGTGCAGTTTGTCAATATGTTGTTGAACGATGCTACTTATGTCTTGGACGAAGCTTTAACCAAGTTTCCCAAGATTCGTGCTATCGAGAAGGAACTTGAAGATCCGTCAATACCACAAGAGGATCGCCAGAAGAAGGAGGAGGAGATGCAACAGCTGGCTAACCAGGCCACGTCTTTCATGCAGTTGGCCAACGAGACGCTTGAGATGATGAAACTCTTCACAGAGGCTATGAGTGAAGCCTTCACCATGCCCGAGATTGTGTCTCGTCTGGCAAGCATGCTCAACTACAACCTGGAGACGTTAGCAGGAAAGAAGGCGGCTGCGGAGCTCAGTGTTTCTAACAGAGACAAGTACCACTTCCGCCCTATCCAGATCATCTCAGACATTGTCGACATCTATCTCAATCTCGGCAACTCGCCAGTCTTCATTGACGCCGTTGCTGCAGATGGCCGTTCTTACAAGCCCGAAGTGCTGGAGCGCGTTTCGCGCATTCTCATCTCCAAGCACCAGAAGGATCCCGCCGATGTCGCTCGCTGGGACAAGCTCAGGGTGAAGTTTGTCGACGCAAAGACGCTCCTCGACCAAGCGGAACTCGACCTAGGTGACATCCCTGCCGAGTTTGAGGACCCCATCATGGGTGATCTCATGAAGGATCCTGTCTTGCTACCCAGCAAGCATATTGTTGACCGATCAACCATTGTCCAGCATCTGCTTAGCGATCCTAAGGACCCTTTCACAAGACAAGCCATGACTATCGATGATGCGATTCCACAAACGGAACTAAAGGAGAGGATTGAGCAGTGGCGAGAGGAGCGGGTGCAAGCTGCTAAGGACAAGTTGAAGAGCGATGCCATGGATACCACAGAGGGTTAAGATCATGCGAGAGAATGATTTGAAAAGGGAAATTATTTGATTAGACTTGTTCAGTTGTCTGCGAAGATGGAAGACGGTGCATGTGTACTTCACTTCGCTTATGGTGAGCATGGAGAATGGCCTGCTTAAAAGGGACAGTTTACGTGAGGTGACAGATCAGGTATGATGATAAGCAGCGGTTCGGGAACTGCAGCGCATTTTTAGATGATAAATATCTTGTTCGTCAGAAATACAGCGAGTTGCATATCCACTTAACCGTCCTAACTACATACACATCAGGGTATCTCCGCCGTATCCCTTCCCCTATCCCCAACGCCTTCTTGACTTTTGAATCACAGCTCACGCCTTCAAATCCTTGTACTCCTCCAATACTTGCTCCAGCTCTTTAAGGATCTCCTGCTTGCGCTCATCAGAGCACCAACTTTCCTCAACAGCTCCGCGGACGATCCATGCCCAGTCCTTGACGGAAAGACTGAAGGTATCCTGGACGCGGCAGTAGACTTCTTGGACGTAGGCGCCAAAGTAAGCAGGATCATCGCTGTTGACGCTGAAGAGGACACCCGCATCGAGGAACTTGCGCACAGGGGCGTCGGCGAGTTCAGGCAGGTTGCAGAGAGCCACGTTTGACCATGGGCAGAAAGTCAAGAGGGTGCGGTTGGCAGCCAGTCTCTTGAGGAGTTCAGGGTCCTGAGCGGCTGCGAGACCGTGGTCGATGCGCGAGACTTTCAGGTGCTCGAGTGAGGCAGTGATGAAAGAAGGGGGTGCTTCCTCGCCAGCGTGAGTGGTGAGATGAGTACCAGTCTTTGCAACACGGGCATAGACCTCAGTGAAGAGCTCAGGAGGGAACGCCTTCTCGCTCGAGACCATACCGAAGCCTGTCAGGGTACCATCGTTGAAGTGGCCGCGGTCAAGAAGAGTATCAACCAGAGCATGAGACTCAGGAACAGGCAGATGGCGAAGAATACAGACAATCAGCTCGACAGTAATGCCCAACTCCTTCTGAGCACGACGCTTGGCGGCTGTAAGTCCTGCGACGACAGTGTCGTAGCTGACACCTCGAGCGATGTGCGCCTGAGGATCGAAGAAGATCTCAGCATGTCGGACCTTTTCGCTCGCCGCGCGCTGGAAATACTGATACGCAAGAGTCTCGAAGTCGTTTTCGGTGATAAGCACGCTCATCCCGAGGTAGTAGTAGTGCAGGAAATCATCGAGGCATGTGAATCTTCCATATCTCTCTCGCAACTTGTCAGCCGACTCGTAGACAGGATCCTCTGGCAATTTGATCCCGTTCTTCTCAGCGAGGGAGAAGAGAAGCTCAGGCTCAAGAGTTCCCTCAATATGGAGATGCTGCTCAACCTTTGGCAAGGCCTTGAGGAAGCTGTGGAACTGAGATTTGCACATATTGAATGATTGATCTCGGCCGATCAAGTTTATTTCGTCTCGTTGAGATGTTGCTTGGGATTATCACTGCAGTCTTTTTTTTTTTTTACTTCTTTTTTTCTTCACCTTCAGCAAAGAGACAGAGGCAATTAGACTGTGGAGAACTCGAATTATTCGCACCGATTGATCAAGTTTTGACAATGGAACTCGATAGGTCCAGGCCCAGATTGATTAGCATCTTGTCCAATGAAAGCACGTAGAGTTGCGGGAGCTCCCGGCCCCGTTAAAGCCATTCATTGTTTGTGGTTTCATTCATTGTGATCTCGGAAAGTATATCAAGCATAAGGTAAATAGATAGATATATTAACTGTATGTGCGGATTCTGCGTATGTAGACGGAATAGGTAGTATTGCGTCGCTGAAATGGTCGTTATAGTATCTTGGTTGATCTGGACGTGTTAAGACAGGTATCTTGCTTGGCAAGCTTGGTAAGCGACTTGTCATAGTCGCATAGGTCGCCCTGGGATCCGTGGGCTGAAATGAGTGCCGGAGTCTCTTGCCATTGTCAACTGAAATTCCTTTCAAAGTCCACTGATCATCGCATCAAGTGCTGACCTCGGGTACTAGTCCCGGCCTAGTGGTCATTAGCATCCTACTGTGCGTCTTGTGCCTACCTAACATTATTAGTCGTTTGTTGGGTTGGGCCATGGCACATGCACAAAGAACTCCACGGCCTGCGACTGCACAAGTCTCTCCACCCTGAGAGGCTTCTTCTCATTTCCTCCTCAGATGCCAGTCTCTTGAGTGTCTTGAGTCTTGACCGTCACTTGACAAGTTGACATCAACAGCGGCTTATCGTGCCACCCCTGAACCATCCATTTCCAGGAATAGGGACGCACTCCCGTTCCGACACCCGCGCCAAAAGCAAATGAACCTTGTCCAGTTCTCCTCAGAGCACAGTACACTACAACCTCAGCAACAGAGAGGCTGGGATGGGCCGATGAGATATCGATGGTTTGCGGGCCCCAAATCCACATCTCAGCACTCTCAAACGCCAAGCAAACTTTGAGAGACAATTCTCTCATATTGATTACTCCACGTTATTCCTGCCTCGCTCTGGGTTCCGTGTTAGGTATCGCCAAAATCTGCGCGGGCTTCTGTGCCAGCTTGGTATTAGCGATGATGATGATGTAGTATTCTTCCGTCTCAATGCCAAGGCGTTTTGTGTTCTCCCGAGCATGGGCTCAAAGGATGTGGGTGTCAGGAGAATCGATTAACAGCAACTTACTGGCTAGAATTGCCGGCTTATCGTTCCCTACTGTAGGAGCCGTATGCGTGCACGCCGAGAAGGGAGGATGGTCCTCTGATCTTGACTCGCCTCAGCTTTCAGCTAGGTTGCTACCCTCGTCAGGACATGTAGCATCTTATCCGTCAAATAGTGTAACGGTGCGAATCGGAACTGTTCCCATGATCACAATCGGATGTGCATGAGGATTCACAGCATCTGTAGGGTGACATGCGCTATCGACAGCAATTAGCTTCTCTCCCTTCCCAGCAGGCAATAGGCATTGTGGTTAATAGAACACTTCACATTGGATTTTCGGTTTCTCGGAAAGATCGATTCCTAAAAACAGAGGTGGAAAAGTCCGGTTCCCCGACTTCTCAGGGACACTACTGCTCTGTACATGGCTGAGTTTCAGACATTGCGGGGGGTTGGTTGGATCTGTGCCGCCATGATGAGATGTAGGGACCCAAATGTGTGCCATTGACGAGTCTCTCCCGACAGGCAGGTCCGGAATGTCATCCAACTCGGCCTTTGCTATCGAAAACGGACGGCCCAGTCGTGTTTCTGATCTGAAGACGATATAAGTCTCCGAATGATTTCCCTCCAATAGAATCCACACAATCTCGAACGCCTCTTGGATACATTATCTGTCATAGAGTCGTGTATTTGATATTACTAAGAGTTAGATTGATAACTCTTCCTCGTCGAAAGCAATATGACAAGAAATCGGCCAAAGTTGTCTGATACCATAAACCTGCTTGAGGACTAGTTGCAATGTCGGTGGCGCCATTCCGTTCGGTAGCTTATATAACTGGCAGCTGGCATCGGAACGCAGGTGTCCCGTTAACTAGTTATACTAGTGTGCATTATTATCTTGTCTGCCTGACAGACGCTTCGTCGATTGCGAACACAGACCAACACAAGTGAGGGACCAGTCGCAAGTCCCAAGACAACTTCAACTCGGTCCAGGAGACGAAGACAGGCGTTTCGGGCCGTGTACAACGCTATAGATCTGCTTGTCCGGGACGTTCATTTGTCCTTGGCATAACTCAACCGATGGAGCTCTAATCCATCACGATGGAGCTGGCAGGCTGGTCCTAGAACTAGGCCATGTGGAACAGGGTACGTAAGCTCCAGGAGTCATGAGGGACGAGGATGTTGAATTGAGAATAAGCGTGCTTGGTCTGTTCGGAGCGAGTGGAGAGAAGGGGCAGAGCATCCCAGTCAACGACGGCTAGAATGTCTCAAGAACCGATTAGCAACCAAACATCGGGCGGAGGAGCCACATGCTAATTGGACCAAGCTTTGCCGGCACTTTGACCAGGCAAATGGGTCAGATAGCTAGTCGAGTGGCTACAGGAGATATTGTACGGAGATTTGTTCAAAATAAGGTGAAGAATGCGGAATGCCATCTTCTTGAATGATTCATGTCAAATGCTCAAAGCCTTGTGCTAGTCTCAGCTTGTAGCGGCTCTATGATTTAGCGGTGCTTGAAATTGCGACTGTTGTGCCACACAGCTGCCTGCATACTTATCAGTGAGGAAGTATCCAATGGAGCTGAGGAAGAAAAAGGCTTGACCTTGATGCTTATCCAACTGTCATAATCTTTCTCCGCGATCCGCCACGGTAAAAACACGTGGATTGACGTGGTTCTGAAGACCGAATTCGCGTATCCAACCAGGCGATTACCGTATGCTTGGTCCGAAAACCAGGTTGCTGGAGAATATGAAGCCCATACAAACCCATGGCGGTATAATGAGATGTGGGTCTCCATCAGCCCCAACGAAACCAATTGAAAAGTGAGGTGCAACAGATCCGTCTTAGATGATTGGTCATTCTGGTCAACCTGACATGTAAACGTTTCTGTGGCTTGAGCGGATCGTCTTGAATAGGAAGGATGAACCGCCAAAGAGTGTCAGAATGTACCTCAAGAATACATATCTAATTGCGATATGTTGATCAATTATGCGCACACCAGCTGCCCTTTGATTTCTTTGAGTCAGTCGAAGTGTTGGAGACTTCAACGGCTGGCAGGAAGAAGAATGATCAACAAGTGCGGATGTATGCAGCCGGTGGCGGTGATTCGAGCTGCCACATTCCATCGCTCACGAATTTAGCCAATTGCCCACAAACCCCTGGCGTCAATTCGTAGCACGGTTCTTACCGTCATCCAAGAGGATGGAAAGACGCACCCTTCAACCACTGACTGTCAAATTGGAGGAACTCTGAAGCACTCGGAGTCTTTCGATTGTTGAGTTCCTTGCCGAGTCTGTGTGATACTCGAAGCGAGTTGAATGTTGCCCTATCTGTGTCAGGGACTGACTTTGATACTCAGAAGCGCGACTCATTCCCGGATGGCAAGGCCCATAAACGAAGGACGGGCCGATGAAACAAAGGCTTGACCATTAAATCCGTACCAGCGGGCATGTTTGATCGCCAGGTCCGTCTCTTCTCAGGTCGCTGTTGAAAACGCAAGGTTCTTGGCCGGGTGAAGGAGCTCAGACCAAAGGGAATAGGCGAGTCGTTTGAAGAAATGGTATTGAAGGCCGACGGAGAATACGAGGAGAGATAGGAAACCGGTAAGCTATACCTGGTAGTGGGACTGATGAATCAACATACGGAGCAGGGGAGGTTTTCTTCGTTGACATGGAAATTCGATCATGGGAATAGGGTAAGTTATACCGACAGGTAAACATTCCATGAAGTCAAATTAGCAGGTTTGCTCACATGGAGATGTACCACTCTAGAGGCAGGAGTTAATCTTTAACTTTATCTACTATAGGCAGGTACTAAATCCGACCGATCGAAGAATGGAAGGAACCATCTCAGAGACAGTGGGTTGAGCGAGAATCGTTCTTTCGCTCCTGAATTAACCAAGCAAGCCCAAGGAAAGTCGCTAACTACCACCTACTTCACATCGGATACTGTATGAACAGAGAAAAGACGGCAGATGCTGCACGGTGAGACCCCTGTAGCACAGGCAACCTTAACTTTACCTTCCATGTCTACAGCGTAAACCTGAGGCTCGCCTAAGTTGTATCGCGGCATGCACTCCCCCCGCCAACAACGTTATTTTCATCTTCTTCTCAACTCCTATTTGCGAATTCAAAAAAAGATACTTCCGCTTCCGCTTCAGCTTCAGCTGCATCTACAGCCTGCATCGCTCGCTCGCTCTCTCGCGCGCATGCGAGTGCCCGAATATGTACTGTCTCAATAACACGGTGCCATAGCTCACACTAAAACCGTCTCCGAGATCGTGGTCCCTGCTGCAAGACGATAGCATGTACATATGGCACCCCTTCTACGGTAGTCAGCATCCGAAACCACAACTCGAATCTCAGCCCACACGGCCCCCGCCCCCTCGATCTTGACAAGGGCACACGCCAAAGCCTAGCAGCGAATGAGGACCTCGTCTTCATCAACCCAATTCGCGATCCGATGCTTTGCCAAGTATTCGTAGCGCAGCCATTGCTATTATGCCAAACTGCGTACGGATACACAGAGAGCTTGGGGGCCATGACCAAACACGACTCGATACATTCAAGGCACTGAGCAGAGAATAACGGTTCGGCCCCGCTGCCTCCGCTGGCGGACCATCTGTTTCCACTTCAATCGGCCGTTGGTAGACGCCGCAAAGAATTGCTTTAGTCTGAGGCGCGTGACAACTCCCCAAAGCGAAGCGCCCCTGCCGCCACTAAATATGAATCAGTTGTCTATGGTCCATGTCCATGTCGCCGGTTTTCTGAATTGTAGGGATTGACTTGCATACGAATCAGACTTGGCTGGACAACTAACTCATCTCGTCCCAACTCTATCCTGGCATCGAAGCACTGCCTCTGCCCTTCTGGAATTTTAGAATGCGTATGGATGTAACCAGCATACGAGGCGGGCCCGCATCTCTCCCACTTCACTTGGTCATGGACGTGGGCTTGATAGGATGTCTAAAGAAAGCAAGCCACTCGAATCTCCAACGCCGGTTGCTCGCCGACTTGTGCTTTCTTACAGTATGCCCCTGCCTTCTGTTACATACAAGGCGGGTCATGGCCCGGGCAGCACTGTATGTATTGATGATTGTACAGTCCCGCGCGGAGTGCGAAATCTTTGAACCCTTCATGGCCTTGGACGTTAACATATATGCATTCCCTACCGAGTGCCTTGGTGTCCTAGCTGGTTGATATGCTTGTATGGCAGTTTATTTTAACCTTCATTCCTCGCGCTGACCAGATATCGAGATCCTGCCCTCTCATATAGGGCCCGGGCGAGCCACCCGTCCAACCCTTCCCTTCCCGGCGGTTCACTCGGCTCTAGCCCGAATCCCCACTGCGACCCTGACTGGGGATTCGTCATCCGCCTCCCACCCACGGCGGCGGATATAACCGTCCCATTGGCGAACACCTGGACAAGGTGGCACCTTCGGAAACCATCATGACCGAACCCATGCCCGCCCGGCAGGCCGTGTGCCCAACGGCAGCTTGCAGCCCTCTACATAAGTCGACCAGCAAACGATTCCAGTCCACCAGCTCGGCGCAAGGCCTCGAATGGGCCAAGGGCCATTGTAATCGACATGCTCGGACTGCACACAAACGCGAGAGCGACTAATTATTCTAGTTCCCGTCTACATCACCATTCTATCCCTGGCCTCAAACTGCCTATCGGCTGCTGACGCCACATATCTGGCATGACAACTATGAATCAGGAGTTAGTGAGCCTTGCGCAGTCCAGTACTGGTTGAGCTCCATAGCTCCATAGCTCCACTAGTCAAGCAGTCAGATAGTAGCCAGATACCGCTGAACCATGCCAGACCGCACAGACGATGTGTTTCAGTTCTGAGACTACACCCTGATGTGTGCAATCGCCTGCAAACATGTCACTATCACGTAAGTAACTCGGTTTGATCGATGCATACGAACTTCGGTTCTGCTGCATATTATTGCAAGGTGTCATGTCCGGGGAATCTGGGATAGATCTGGTTTATTATAGTGGTATTTTGTACATTTAAATCAAGTCAACGTGTTTGAGACTGGAGGTTGAGATTCGGCGAATTTTCTAGGCCTCATCTACGGATACCTGACCGACCTTACTACAACAAGGCACGCCGATCTAGGCGCGGGGGTAGCACATGGCATCGCGGATAACACAAGGCAAAGTGCCAAAGATGACCGAATATCGACCGGCTTGTTTGTGCATAATATCTTCCGGAAGTACCAAGCTTTTCTCAGCAGACCAGCGCCGAGAGAAGCTTGGTACAGTCGGGCATATCGGTCAGCACAGCGCCGGGAAATGGCTCACTCAGTTGTTGGCTACTGAACTTATAGTGCGCTTACTGAACCAACCAAGCTTTGAGAGCATATACTGGATAGCCGTCCTCAAGTCATGCATAGCTGAGAGCAATTGGTGCACAGGGTCTTCTTGTTGATGATCAAGTCCAAGATCTCACTACGGACCCGAGTTCTGACATCCGAGGGTGGTATTGGGTTGGTACAAGCACTTGTCTTGTTGGATCGATGGATATACTGCTAGGATCTGGGATTATGACTAGCAACATATTCCAGGATGCCCGTCTCCGCTCGAAACACATTAGCGGCCATGGCTGATCTCTCAACAGCCCTGCTCAGCCAACTCGTCAAGGGTCTGGCCACCCCTCCCCCCAATTTACCATCGCCTGGCCCAGATAATATTTCCGAATCTGCGTTAACGCGCGGAGAGCCCCGGACCACGGACCAGCGCCACTAACACGGTGCTGCTCCTGCTGCTCCTGTTGCTGTTGTGCCCGCCCAGGTAGCTAGTGACGAGCAGCGATATACCTGCCTGCAGGCGCCTCTTCTTCCATACGGTACATTTCCTCTTTCTCTCAGCCTAGTCGCCGTGAGCCAAACCTAACGACGTCAGCTCCGGCCTCGTGGCCTCGCCTTTTCTTTTCTTCTTCGCAGGCCCTTCCAGAACAACAGATTGTCCCGGGTCTCTAAGGCTGCGACTTCAACACACAGCCGACGCTCTTCTTGAAGTCACTCGTTCTAACTCGGCCAGTACTCCGAGCCGCAGATACTCTCGCCTACCACTGGAACTTGGACCCCAAATAGACATTCTAAGTCTAGGAGGAGTGCTATCAGGTACAACTGTAACGGCCTAGAGCTTTGCTTAGCCGTTCCTGGTCCAAGCATTGTAGTTTGGGAAACCCGCAATCTATCCCTAGTGTTAAACAAGGTGATGAGCCGAATAACTACTTCGGTGCAAAAAGGTCTCGGGTCACACAGCTTCGCGACACTCAAGATATCCATTTCGCAGAGACGAATTCACACTGTTGATTGCGGACTAGGACACTGGCGGCAAAGATTGAAGGCTCCGTTGCAGGGTTAGTTGACAAACAAACGGCATATCCTAGCTTCTTCTTTCCGGGCAAAGCGAGAAACGGGAGTTTGCCCACTTTGTACTTGACGACCTGCAGCTTTTGTTCAACAGAGTTACCTTTATGCTCGTTGACCGACGCCCCCCTAACGTTCATCCCGTTGGGGGACCTTTTGAGGCTTCCTCGACAAATCCTAGTAGAGGCTGGGCACCGAGAGGGCACCCAGCTATGTCAACACCGCAGAACGTTTATGCTCGCTCGCCCAATCTCTCAAACAGATCCTACGACTCGTCTTCAGTCTCATCTGCAACTTCCCCCAAATCTTTGTCCCAGTTTGCGCCAGGGGCCATGAGTACCAACCCACGCTTGAATGTTCCGGCAACGCCCCAACCTATTGGCATCCCCCCTTTACCTCCAGTCACTCAGGGCTTCCAACCGTACGGCCCAATGACCACATCATCCTCTCTTGGACACGATTCACTCGCTTCGAATGAGTCTGTAGCCAGCACTCCGGGACCATCATCCGCCCACTTATCAGGACCAGGCGGCCAGGGACAGAAGAGAGCATATCGACAACGAAGGAAGGATCCCAGTTGTGACGCTTGTCGAGAAAGAAAGGTGAAATGTGACGCAACCGAGACGACAAGTTGCTCGGAGTGCTCGAGTCGAAATGTCAAATGCCAATTCACCAAGGAGACGAACCGGCGTATGTCGTCTATCAAACAGGTGCAGGACTTGGAGAAGCAAATGGAACGAGTGAAAAGGGAGAACAGTGGATTGCGCCGTATGCTTCAGGATCGAGAAGGGCCCATGGACCTTGATGCTGAAGGAGGTGATGAGAACAGCTTTAGCTTACCAGCCATTGGATCCGAACCGAAGCGACGAAAGAGACCAGCACCAGTTCCAGAGCTAGCGAGAGCGAGGGCCAATGTACGCGATTTCTCGAGAGGTATCTGGAAACTCCCGGCCCAGTATCGTGAACGAGCCCCTATATTCTTCGACCCCCCGAGACCAGAATTGCCTGCCAGGCACGTTGTAGACCAACTACTGCAAGCCTATTGCAACTCATCCCACTCCATGTTTCCGATCATACATATGCCGTCGTTCCGATCTACTATCAACGGCCTCTACAACAGCAATGCGTTCAACAGAATGTCCCCAGCCTGGCTTTCTATGTTCTTCGCAGTCCTGGCAACTGGTAGTCTCTTCAGCCCCGCATCAGGCTCACAGCCAAACTCCTTTTACGAACCTGCCGAATTTCTTGAGATGGCCAACAAGATGATTGACCCGTGGTCTAATGACTTTACTCTGGAACATGCGCGGGCACTAACATTAGTAACTCTCTGCCTGAACGAGATGAACCTGAAGTCAGCGGCCTGGGGATGGTTGGGTAGAGCTGTCCGTGTTTCTCAAGATCTCGGCATGCACGTTGAATCAGGGCCATGGCCAGTAATCGAAGGAGAGATGCGACGCAGGACCTGGTGGATGATATACATACTTGACCGGACCTTGGCTACTGAGCTGAGCCGACCCGTTTTGATCGACGACGACGACTGCGACGTGTCATTGCCAGCCGGAGTTGACGATCAGTTTATCCACGAAGGAGGCATGTTGGTACCTACGGGAGCGGAACCTTTGACTCACTCTCTGCTCGCCGTCATCCATGTTGTACGGTCGTATTCGTCGCTTCTTACAGCACTGACAACCCAGTCGATGTCATCAGCCCATCTTTCAACCCTTGATACCCATCTGAAGAAATGCCTGAACACCTTTCCGCCAGCATGCGACCCTGCGAGCAGTGTACCCCTTGCACCTGGCTTTCTTGCTCCGTTGGCATACCTATTCCACGCTCGTCTTCTCCTACATCGGCATCATCTCGATCCTGTGTACCCCCTCGAGGTTCGGATGGCTTCTCTTGAAAGCTGCACTCACATTGCTCTCGAAACAGTATCCCTGCTTCATCGATTAAACGGAAGCCTCTTGGCCGACAGCGCAACTGCATTGTTGACCACGCACATATTTCGCTGTGCCCTATTTCTTCTCCTTACAGGCTACATAGACCCTGCAGTGACGGCTGTGAGAGCACTGGCTTCCATCGATCGACAACGGGATATCACAATCGCATGCGGTCGTTACCTGTCGTTCTTTGTATCCGCCTTGGCAGCCAAGAGAGTTGAGTGTACAAACTACCTAGCAAGGAGTGCACCGCCGCACTTTGGTTCTTCACGGCCATCGATAGATCAAGCAGCTCTTCTGCAGATGCTCTCACGCGACGAGGATTTGATTGTATACGTTTCCGCCGATCTTCAGGCATCAAATGATGCCTCGTGGCTTTGGGCAGGCCTAGAGCGAGAAGTCCATTTACACCAGTCCCCATCGCCGTTTCAGCATCCCCCATCAGCCACCAGAAACGAGTTGTTCAGCCCCGAGGCTCGCACGGGATTGGATGAAGTCGACAATAAAGATTGGGGTGGATGGGCAAGACTTGAGACGGCCATTCGTGGACTGGATGGTGTGCCAGCCACGACTCCGACCCCCTCAAGTGCAACTTGGACGCTACCTCCGCCCATCAAGAGCGAGACGCCTGGCCCAGCGGTGGAACTCCCAAGGCTAGGGGATGTATCGCGTTTTGGGTCTGAGATACCCAAGTTGGGCGAGGGAAGCACAGTGGTGAGCCCCGTGGCAGGGGGCAGCAGGACACCAAGTGGAAGCGCAACCGCCCCAACTACCAGCAAAGAGCGGTTGAGCATCGCCAATATTATATAAAGAATTTGGTGGGGAATTATGAAAGCGATTTTTAATGTTTATTTTAGGAGCCTTGTCTTCCTTGTCTAGTGCTGGAAGCTGGCTCACCTGCAAAAGTTGAAAGAACAAGGCGCATATAAACAGCCTGGTTTTGGTGCATTCTGTTTTTGACATGGCGTCCTGCTATTTTGTTGCGTATAGCTGCTTCCAGGTAGTATAGTATAGTACTGCTTGGGGAGAATCTGTACGGAGATACCACGCGCTGCATGAGATGAGTATAGGATATTTGCATAGCACAGAGGCGCACCCGGCGTTGTTGGGACATGACCCATAGAGCTGTATACTTTCTGCAACGGTTATAATGGATACACGAATTTACCGTTTGTGTGGTAGCACAAGATGTGCGAGACAAGTTTCAGCTTGGATATCCCATCAAGACCGTTTCATTTATATTCCGGTACCAATTTTGAAGAGAAAAGTGCGTCAACATCGGTGAATCAAGAATATGTCGCAACCTAGCTGGGTGCCCCTTTGCTCAAGCCCAGCTTGACAACTCTCTCACGCAGCATATCTCGCATATCGCCATTATCATCCATATACTCGGTCAGGTCAAGGGCCTTCAGAGCCCATTGCTGACATAGATCCTCGTCGCCTCTTGCCAAGATATCAATCGCATGATTAAATGTTGTGGCGATGATCCAGTCTAAGTCCTCTGCAGGAAAAGGCTTCTGCATCTGTAATAAATGTTAGCCCTCCCTAAAAAATGACCCCGACCAAGAATCTATAGTGATGGGAACCACTTACTTGGCTTCCTTCGCGTGCTATTTGGACTGCTTGTTCCACAACCTGGAAAGCAAGGTTGTCGTCCAGGGGTAGGATAGCTTGGAACATGCATCGCATGTACTTTGCGAGTTGCTGATTGTCAAATTGCTCCAGTGAGAATATCTCATTGATTATAAGCCGCATGGTTCCATATACGACTACTGGAATTAGTTTCCGCACACGCTGCTAGAAACCAGTCAATACATACCGTTTCCTGAAGCTTCACTCCTTAGCAAGCAGTCTCCCATCGCCTTGTACATCATCTCATCTTTGCAAATTCGAGCCTTCCTAATAATCTGACTCAGATCGTCCCAACTCTTCAAGCACACAGCACTCTCAAAGTCAAAGACAAAAAGCGTTGACAGTTTAGCCAGGAGGTCGGGATATATCTGAGACTTGGGATCGTTTCGGAAATGAGCGTCAAAAAGGGTGTCGAATTCTGAAATGTGCCGTCTTGTTTCAAGGTACTGCTGCAGCTGTTCATCAACCTTGTCCCCGGTGCGAGCCTGGGAGATAAGTGCCGCCGCGACGACAAAGTGACAACGGACGGACATAAGTCGTAGATCAGTATCATCCTCCGAGGGAAGATCGGATGGGTAACAATCCACAAATGCGAGACACGCACGGAAAATGCGGATTAGATGCCACAGCCCCTAGACATGACACTTTGTCACACCGATGTTGTATGCGTTCTTTCGAAACCAGTGCAGCTCCGATACTGTGAAGACTTTGCAACCTTGCTCATCCTTTGGTTCCAATTTGGCGTGTTCACCAGCTGTGCATGTTAGAACACAGTCAATATTCTGAGGGAGATCTTACCCCTTTCGAAAATTCGGCAAGTTTCTTCTGCAAGCTGAGGACTTGGATCTCCTTCGTTACCCTCTTGCGACTCAAGCGAGTGTATAAGCCTGATCGTACACCTCAGAATCGATGGCAGGTTGATTGTCAAAGAGGCTTCATTATCAAAGGTTTCGGCAACCGCCTTCAAAGCTTCTAAGGTCATCAGTTTGTCGCCGACGTGCTGTGCATCTCGGATACATGCGTATAGTATATCTCGACACTGAGATTTCTCGGCAAATTTGCCCAGGAATTCGACACATTGGCGACCCAAGTCATGGTCCCAATTCAAAAGAGAAACCCTGAACATGAGGTATCTGGTGAGCGGCTCATCCTGGATACTTCTAGGCATTGAGTGAAATGCAGAGAGTGCTGCCTCTGCATCGCTACAAGAAGTAGCGCACAGCACCAGCCGCCTGCTGAACTTGCCCTGGCATGCCTCGCCGCTATTCGCAAAGATAGAGTGGAGCGCAGCCTGGCACCAAAGCTGGGATTCTTTGTACTGCTTTTTGGAATAACTGGTATCGAGCTTCTTCCAAATAAGCTTTTCTTGTCAGTTACGTGCACAAAACAGTGTTGAAGTAGTTAGACTGACAGAAAGTGCAGCAGTTGAGGCCTCAACATCACACTGACCAGCTTCTTGAACGAGCTGATCCAGTGTCTGCGTTAGATCTGCTACGCTCACAGACGCATCTCCTTCCATCGTGCCCATCCAAACTCGCCGGACAATTGCCTTGCCTATCCAGCCCATGTTACGGGAAGGCATAAGTTTCCTGAGTAATAACTCATCCATGAGACCTATCGCCAAACGTGGACCTCTCATTCGCAGTTCGCTGATACTATGCAGAAGGAAGCCGAGCCCAGCGTCCGACAGATCGAGCGACCGTATCATACGGCGCAGTATACTTGCGCATGCATCGGCGTTGAAGACTTCGCTTGGAGATCGTTGAAGAATCTCGAGTCTCCAATGTAGTACCACTGGCTTGTCCCCGATCTCTGATTCAACACGCGACACAATATTCTCAGCTTCTTGTAGTCCATCTTCCGATCCCGCGGCCAGAAATGCCTGTATGAGTTCGTGGTGGATGGATATTCGAAGTTCCAGCCCTTCAGTTGAAAGCCTATCTAGCGCTTGGTCATTTATGAGGTCAAGTGCTCGCCGGAGCCACTTCAAAGCCATTTCATTATCGCCTCTCGACAAGAGGTCGCCCCCTATCCCGTGGAACGTGTCAGCCAAATGTTCAGCGGAAGTTGGATCGAGATTGTGTAAGAGGTCATCCGCTTTGGCGTACATGTGCTCCGCAACGTCGAGACGGCCCTGTTTCCATGACTTGACCAGTCAGCAAGTCGTCAGCGATGCTGTTTCTCAACTCACCAAAGCACATCTCATGGTCAGATATTCAGCCTCAATCTTTTGCACTTGTGTTTTATCTTCAGCGGTCAAGTTGTCGATCTTCTTTAGTCGGTCGATGTAGTCCGCAGCTTTGGCCATACTCAGAAGCGCTCCGTCCAGGTCCGACGATTCGACACAAACTCGCGCCAACGTGAGTGACAAACCCATCATGTATATTATTTCTTCCAGATTATCCCTCCTCTTACCACGTCGATGCTCCCGTGCGAGAGTATGGGCGAGGAAGGCCAGGACCCGAGTGCGAACCAGCAGTTGAGTTCTAGAAGCGGACTGCAGGAGGTTGTCCCTCCTTCTCCTTTCCTTGATACATTCGTTCCATAACTTCCTCCCAATGTCCTTTAGACCCCTGGAGACTTCTATCGGAGGAGCAATGCGGTTCTCCGCAAGACTATTGGCTGTGTTGATGTGATGGTTCAGATCGGAAAGGAGAACATCGGTTGAGCTCGAGTCACATGAGGTGGGCAACTTGGAAAAGAGATCCGTGGCGAATTCTGTCCCGATGCTGCGAGTCAGTATGATCTGCCACATTCATTCGCTGTTCAACCCTTGCCTATGATTTCTTCGAGCTTTTTGTTGTGGTTAATAGTAGATACTTCAGTCGACGCCATGACAGGTTTGAAAAAGGGGAAAGGAGCCGCCTTGTATCAGAAGCGATGTATTTGGAGAATAACGTGATTATCAGGCAAATGAACGGAAATAATAAGGTAAGCTAAGGTAAGGGATACCTCAACCCCATAAGATCCTCCTGCATTTAGAAATGTCATGTGAGTTTGCTGCGGGACGGTTGAGAGCAGGAGCGATGAGAGTGCTCCTTCCAACTGCCCACCCAACTGTCCAAAGCCGAAAACCGGGCTCAAAAGGTCAAGGGCCCAAGAACCCAGAAGAAAATCATCACCAAGGAACTTCTCGAAAGCAAGATAATATTCAAACTGTTATTTCCTGTCTAACGTAATGCAAATGAATACATACGCTCCAAATCCTTGTATCCAAGCGCCTTTCCCAATTCCACCTATTTTTCTTTTTCTTACTCAGGTAATGTTGAGGCCTTATAGCACTCTTTTGCAAGTGTGGCAACTCATGCTGTGCTTCTCACGAAGCATCATGTATTTACGGCATATACATATATCAATACACCCATGGTTATTGTGCTGGTGGGTCATGCGGCAAGAAATTACCAACAATCAGAGCTGGCCTATTCGAATTAGTCAGTATTGCGAGGGAGGCAGATGGAGCCAGAGTGACGAGTACGTACAGTTTGTGCTCATCCCTTCTGATCATGAACGAGAAGCAACATTTCACAACTGGATGCGTTGACCCAGGGGTTGGATTCTTCAGGGAGCAGGCCGTCAAGAGGGTCTCATGCGCTGGATCGAAAGCAATCGTGCCAAACTCTTCCCAGTATCGCACCATTGATTCTTCTGTGAGGATTTCGTGCAACGCGATTTTGCCCTAGAGTAAGCGAACGTTAGCAATCCATTCATTTGCCAAACCCCCTGTGCTTTTGGCTTGCACCAAACTGCTGTCACGAGGAGGTGTAGGCCAAGCAAAGCAAGACTTACATCTCTCAGTTGAGCTACTGACACGCCAATCAACTCTGCCATCTCCTTGTTGCCCCTGAAGATTTCACCGGTTCTTCGCCAGCAGCACGCGGGCACTGCCATGCTTGCAAACACCCGGTCGTAGTCCATGAGCTGTTTCTCAAACCACATCTCAACGTACACAAGTTCCATATCCGTCAAAGCATGTGCCTTTTCTCGAAAAGCGGGCCTGAACCGGGCGATGGTCCTTAGAATCTTTTCCCGTGACGCTGTTGTAATGTGTGAATTGAGATATGCACCCAAGCGAGAATAACCGTTGATGTAGTTGAACGGCTTTAGCAGTCCAGCGTCGTACTTGGCCCTGAGCACACGTGCCATTCGCTCCTCTGGCGTGTCGTTGCCTGATGGGTCGGCGGCCTGTAGATAGTATTCGCGAGCCTTGTCGGCGGTCACAACACTTCCCGGTCGTGGAATGTTCTTGCCCTCAACATTCGGAGGGGGTGGCAGCATTGATCCCTCTGTCATGTTTGACATGGTGTTTGAACCACCTGCTCCCATAGAGGTGTTGGTGTTATTTCCAAACCTGGGAAGCATCTCCGACTGGCTCTGGCTCGACCGCTTGAATGCCGGGCTCTGTTGATCCTCTGGCGGCACACTACCGTCATCGAGTAGACTCGTATGGAGGAAATCGTTGAGAAGATTGAACTCGTGAGTGACTTCCGAGGCAATCATGTAGTTGGGGTGATAGCTGTGCATATCATGAAAATGGTTCTGAGCTGTCATCCACGCATCTTGGAAGCCCGCAACTAGTGGCGTGTCAGCGATCTCAGATCAGGAACAGATTTCTGGGCAGCCCCAGCCTCAGCCCACCCAGCTCCGCTCCGCTCGTGATTAAAAATCGAAACAAGGGACAGGCCCCTCTCAGTGGAGGGCAGGACAAAGGGACACAAAACGTACATTGATTCGCGTTACTGTTGCCGTTGTTCAACGCATTGCCCTGCAGGCCCGAGACCTGGCCGGGTTGCACAATGGACAGTGGGCTTCCTTGACCCAGCACTCCCCCAAAAGATTTGGAACCTCGCTGCTGCCTCGTCGTGTCAAACGTTGGGGGAGGTGGGCCCATGGTACTAGAAATCGAGCTACGAGCCATATCGGACTGTGCATCCGATTCATCAACTACAGAGGGCGCCTGTATGCTCTGGGTGCTCTGAACACTCTTTGCCTTTTTGGAATCGGCATCGCGAGGCTCATCGTGACAGAGATGTCCAATGTTCCGCTTAATACATCTGGTACATGGTCTCTCCTATTCATGGCGTCAGTGATTTGGTTCTGATGGTGTAGAAAGCCAGCCCCCTCCCCTGAATAGCTGAACACAACAGCTGCAGCACAGGTGCCCCGGCATGTTATGAAGGCGAGAAGCAGGGGCCGCCTAGGATCGTACTTACAAGATCGCAAGTCATATGCTGGACGCAGGTAGAAAACAGATTGTCAGCTCCAGTTCTCTCAAAGCTCTCATATGTAAAGTAATGGGTAAACTAGACGAGATTTGTCTCAAGAGCGCCATGTCCGTCGCACAATACTTCAGCTCAACAAATGAACTGGCTGCTTAGAACGCCTAAAGCTGCTCGAGGTCCAGACATAACCAATGCGAACGCGCGTCGTTGAACTTGGGGTAGACTTACAGATCGTCGGCAATATACACAAGCTATAATGGAGCGCCGCAGCGATGTCAGCCCAATGTTCTTCTTGTTACAGTAGATAGATAGATAGATAGATGCATGCGCCATGTTGAACCTTGCCCCTGGAATTGGAGTTGACGGGTCGATGGCTTGGCTAGTTGATTGGTCATGATGCAAGATTCCTTTGATCGCAACTATCCAGCATCATGGCCTTCACTCACAACACAACCCCCGCGCGAACCCCCATGAGCACATGCGCAACACCACATCAAGAACCTGTACAAGGGAGGATAGCCTCATTACTTAGGAAAACGTACCGTGGTTGACTTTGCGTCTCTTTTTTGTAGGGGCCTTGTTATTCCCAGAAGCAGTGGCATTCGAGCTCTTGTCGCGATTCACAGTCTTGCCATCGTCGCCTTTGGCGGGCTCCTGCTTAGCGCTCTTGCCCATGGTAGAGGCATTCCGGTCGGTCATTGTGTCTTATGCTCCCATTGGATCTCTTGGTTACGCAAGGCGGCGTCAGGTTCGCAGATCATTTGCGGCTCGCTGCAGCAAACTTGTATGGGTCTACAGCTCAGCCGAAGCGACACGATCCATTCGCACGTTGTCGGCGGCTAGTCTGGTTGTTGCGATTGCGATTGCTATTTCTGCAGGTCCTGTTCCTGTGCGCGGGTGTAGGTTTGTCGACTCTAAGGTAGCTTTTCTCTGTGAGGAGTCGCGCGCGCGTGAAATGGTCCCGTGGAGGGGGAGGGGAGGACGGGAGGAAAGTGGCTGCGCAGGTGGTGTGAGCCGAAACGGTCGAAAGGATGAGGTTCTGAAGGGCACGAGTGAGTGCAACGAGATGCAAGAGATGAATTGATAGCTCAGCAGCCGAGGCTGGCCCAGGAGAGGTGAAACAATGGACACCAGAAGCTTGTCTTGTAGCCGTCCAAGTCGAAAGAGAACCTAGGCAAAAAGACTTACGAGGACCTGGACGGTGAAGTTTGAGCCAGCTGGAGGCGTTGGCGTAGGCTTAGGCTTAGGCTTAGACCTGGGGCCGAAATAGGCTGGTCTTGCTTGGTTGACCACCACAGCCCAGTGACCTTGACTGACCTAGGATTGTGGGGGCGCCTAGAAGTAGAAGCAGCCCAGCGCACAGCTCACGAGCGAAGTGGGCCTTGGATCAGCCAGTTTACGTTGAATATCGTCGTCTAGAGCGTGAAAGATATTAAAAGTGATTCATATTTGACATGGGTTTGGTTACTGTTAGTCAAGAATTACAAATAAGAGAATGAATCTCTCTTCATTTTAGAGACTGAAGAAACAGGCCAGAGCTAAAAGTCAACTGCACCTCCATCACCCAGACAGAGGACCACCAGCGGGAACTTGCTCTCTGGGGGCTGGACCTACTGGAATAGCGGGGTTTAGGGAATGGTGTCAGTGGTCAGTGGTCCCCCGGTCTCGGTGAACGAGCGGCCGGGGCGGGTCCGGGCGTGTCTCCGTACCGCCGGAGCACAGTCCAGAACAACTATTCCCAAAAGCCTCAAACCTGCAGACATACACAAGTTAGCACATTAATCATACTGATCGATTCATAAGCTTCTAATGTCGAAGTAGTTGGCAATTTGACTTCCAGTTTAATTGCTTACAACTGCCGGCAGCCGAGGCAACAGCAGTAAGCCGAAGGGCCCTTATACAGAGTTCATTACCTAGGTCATTAACTAGGCATAATGTAATTACACTATACAGTGTTGCAAGACGAGACGAAAACTGTACTTTGCGCATTTACCTCACTTTCTGGGGTACAACCTAGACCATTATGAAGGGCATATAACTGCCAAAATGGGAGATATACATCCATGGATATCTGAATAAGATAGACAGGCCTCCAATTGAACTCCAACATCTCACATCCGCTGACCCCAGCCTCTAATTTCATACTTAGGTACAATCCCATTCTCTTGAACAATCAGGCCATTTCTCTCCTTTCAAATCATAAAAACAGACCGTGCACACAGCAGGGACCATGAGTCTTTTCTTGACCATTTCTGGCATGATCTTCTAGAAAAGAATCTGGGACGATAGATACCTTACTCTAGGGCATCCGCTGCTGACCTTGACCTTCGGTGAAAGAGGATGGCGCTAAATAAACTCACAGCAGGATGAAACACTTGTCCAAATCGAGTAATAGCTCGTCTGGGGCATCTCTGCGCGTTATTATTTCCTTCACTGCAACTCTATCATGTTAATATCACTTCTCATTTTTGCACTATATTAATTGCCGCATAGCACCCTTTCCTCGTTTATCTATATCGCTGATGTCATATTGTCAACTTGCCGTTGAAAGGTTCCTGTAGCTCGTTGCTCTCGTTCCGAATGTCGCCGATTCACGGGTAGCTTCAGTTCGGTGGTTGACGACTTTGGAAGGTTAAAGAGGATTCTGACCAATAGGATTTGATCCATATTCTGTTGGTAACTTCGTTTTTACTTGGGCCAAGACGCACGTACATCACCAAGGTCAAAGATTCTGCCATACAAGCATGATATCCATTTCATATTACTCGTAAAGTGTGCCTGGCCATGTCAACCTTATTAAACTCCAATAGTAACAAGTATCCCAAACACCAAAATCCTTGCTCGACATCGTAGGTCCTCCTAGACAGGCCATGTATCCAACTAGATCGCAACAAAGAAACTCCTCTCTCCCTCCTTGGGCAAGACTCTCGCCTTGCGCATAATCTCATCTTCACACGCCAATCGGATCCTTTCAGGTGTCGCTGGACTCTCGAGCCGCAGGAGCCCCTCACAAGAGTCATCGCCGATCGTAGCCTTTACTCCGAACTGTGCGCGCGCTGCCTTGAGTGCATCTCGAATAGCGAAGAAGACCGAGCTTCCCATGAAGAAGGGCGGTTCACCCACACCACGGCTGCGTTGGATGGTACGTAGCTCTTTCCATTCAACGTCCTTGAGGAGTGACACGTTGAAGGTTTGAGGAATATCTCGGAACCCAGGAATCTTGTATGCGCCAGGACCCCGTGTGAAGAGATGTCCGGCCATGGGACCGTTGCGTAGCCACAACGATTCTTCCATTGTGAAGAGACCAAGACCTTGGATGAACGCACCCTGGATCTGACCATAGTCAATCGCTGGGTTGATAGACTGACCAACATCCATCTTGATATCTGCGCGTATGCAGGTCCATGTTCCAGTCAGCAGATCCAGTTCCACTTCGGCTGCGGCAACTCCCTGAGTGAAGTAGAAGAACATCTTGCCCTTATTAGTGTTCCAATCATACCCAATCTCAGGTGTCTTGTAGAAGCCTTGGGCAGAAAGATTGACACGATCGAAGTAAGCAGCATGGGCAAGATCCTTCATGGTCGCCTCAGGGCCCAGCTTCTTGCGGTAAGGTGCCAGTCGCTCGTTCAGCTGCTCGCACGCATTGAAGATGGCGTATCCGTTCAGATCTGACGAGGCTGAAGCAGCTGTTGCAGAGGCGTTGGCCACCGTGTTGGTGGAAGTCTCGGAGATGAAGACGTTGTCCAATGGAACACCCAGTGCTTGTGCTGCAATCTGGGTGAGCTTGGTATACAAGCCTTGTCCCATCTCAGTACCACCGTGGGCCACCAAGACAGAGCCATCGTGATAGATGTGCACCAAAGCGCCAGCCTGATTCAGAAATAGAGCGGTGAACGAAATACCAAACTTGGTCGGAATCAGAGCCAGACCTCTCTTCCGCCACTTGTTCGTTTGGTTGAAATCGGTAATGGCATGTCGGCGTGCTTCGTACATTGCCTCTTCCTGTACCTGCTTGTACATCAGGGGAACATGCCAATCTCCAAGGCCTTGACCAAAATGAGTCTGGCCGTCCTTCTCGTACAAGTTGATCTGGCGCAGCGTTTCGACGGGCATTCCCAATCGGTCAGCCACCTCCTCCATGTACGACTCTGCGATGAACATGCCCTGAGGTCCACCAAATCCTCGGAAAGCAGTGTTGGACATCGTGTTCGTCTTGCACAAGCGTCCTCGAATGTACACGTTAGGAATGTCGTAGCAACCATCAATATGGGTCATTGCACGTTCGCACACAGCTGCACTGAGGTCGAATGTCCAACCTGCATTGTTGAAGACATCGCAATCCAAAGCTTGGATCTTACCGTCCTTGTTCACTCCGACCTTGTATTTACCAAGGAAAGGATGGCGTTGTCCACTTGTAACCATATCTTCCTCTCGCGACAGCATGTATCGGACTGGTCTCTTGGTCTTCTTTGCCGCAAGCGCCAAGATAGAACTGAGAATCACTGATCGTGACTCCTTTCCTCCGAAACCGCCACCCAGTCGCTTGACACGAACAACAACCTTGTTTGACTGTACATCGCAAACTCGCGAAGCGAATACTTGTCTGAAAAAGGGGTTAGCAGCTAATATTGGCAGAACAGAAATAACAAGAACAACACTTACGTTTCGTTGGCGTTCTGAGTACTGGCAAAAATCTCCATCTCTCCATCCTCAGGCTTGGGGACGACCAAGCAAGCGTTGGTCTCGAGGTAGAAATGTTCTTGGCCGCCCATTCTTACTGTTCCAGTGAACACATGGTCACACTCCTTGAAAGCCTTCTCCGTGTCTCCCTTCTTGATTTCTCTGTAGAAGTTGTGGTAGCTATCGGCTGCAATAGCATCCTCAATCGAGAGCACGGATGGCAAATCTTCATATTCAATCTTGACTGCTCGAGCAGCCTCCTGAGCTCGCAGAGGAGAAGTTGCCAGAACCAAGGCAATCGGCTGACCCACTGTCAGGACCTTGCCCTCAGCGAAGAAAACCTCGTCAAAGTGAGGAGCACCAAATTTGTTGGCATCAGCGGATGGCATGTCATCCTTATCAACAACATCCACTACTCCCGGAATATCCAAAGCGGCAGAGTAGTCGATAGAGATGATCTTGGCGTGTGCCCGTTTTGAAAGAACATAACAGGCGTGAAGCTCGTTCTTCATGGCAGGAATATCGTCGGTGTACTGAGCCTCGCCTGTTGTTTGCTTGAGGGCAGCCAGATGGGGGTTAGATTTGCCAGTCACTTCCTTCTTATAAGCCACAGCAGCGTCTTCATCTACTGCTCCACTGGACAAATCTCGCTCAATCTCGTCGATAGCCTCCTTGTCGACCTGCTCCGAGCTTCCATCGAGAATTGTCAGAATGTCATGGTAAAATCGGTAGAAGAATCCAAAGGCCAAAGACTTTCGGTAAGACGCCATGCCACCCGGAACACTAAATTGCAAGTCAAAATCGCGACCAAGAGCGTTCATGGTTCCCTCCAAAGTCTCCAAGTCGGCGAATCGTCGTCCGACAAGGTATTCCATTGCTGTTTTGGCAGCAGCCGTCATAGCAGCCATGCCACCATAAATGAGGGCTGCTTCTTGAACGATGCCTTCATCATCCAAGCGAACCCGCAGAGCTCCAGTGACAATAGCGATATCGTCATCCTTTCTCTTGGCCTGCTTGTACGCCCTGAAGAATTCGCCCTTGCTTTGAGTGACTGGAATTCGGATTGAGGCAATGATCGCATCCTGTGCGAGTGCCGTCTTTCGATAACCTGTAAAGAATTGGGAAACAGGGATCTCTGTCTCCTTGGTGGATGACTTGGCCACTAACACAGCATTCGCAGCCCAAAAGACGGGGTTGAGATCTGAGATTGGCGATGCTGTGACTAGGTTACCCGCAGGAGTACCAACGTTTCGAATCTGTCGGCCAGCGAAGAACTTGAGCTGCTTGAGCATCGCCTCAAATACCTGTGCGCGTTCCCGTCCATAATGAGGGATAGCATGCTCGCAGATACTCTCAAGGTCAGTCAGGATAACATTGCCACCGATCTCAAGATGATCCTCCTTGAAAGTGTACTGTCGCAACTCGGCAATATCGCCAACATAAACTGACACAGGGTACTCCAAAGCCTTGAACTTTGTTTCGATCTGAGTTTCTGTGCTTCCACCGATAATCTTGGCTTGAGGATGAGCACTCTTGATCTGCAGGAGCTGTTCAACGGTGACAGGGCGATACCATCTCCGTCTCTTGTTTCCGAATGCTAGAGGCCGTAACTCGTGTCTCTTGAGAGCGGGTGGGAAGATAAGCTCCGTGTCTGGGTTGTACTCGATGAAACCTGGAGGGGTGAACCTTTTGATTGGTGCATCATCAAGGCTTGCCTTGTCCATACAGCAACCTCCGCTGGGTGGACCGTTACCATTCTCCATGCAGCATCCAGTGCCCCCTGCTTTCTTAAACTTCATACCCGGCTTATCAACACTGAACGTTTGAGCCGCATCTAGGATGGAACGGTAGCCAGTACATCGACACAAGTTGCCATCAAACGCCTCCTCGACATCATCTTTGGAGGGTGAGTCGTTGTTTCGTAGCAAAGCATACAAGCTCATCACAATACCAGGAGTACAGAAACCACATTGGCTGCCATTGGACTTGGCAATGCGCTCCTGAGCTGGGTGGGGCTTCTGGGAGCTACCAATACCTTCAACAGTAACGACATGTTTACCGTCTAAACTGACGAGAGGAGCTAGACATGCGTTGACACTGGCATGATAAATCTTGTTGGTTGTTGGGTTATACTGGCTGACCACGATTGTGCAAGCTCCGCAACCGCCTTCGCCACAGCCACTACCATCGTCAGAACCACGATAGAAGGTTTTGGGGGCGATAAGTGCTTACAGTTTTGTCCCTGTGAGACCGATTCCTCGAAGATATTCCAAGACTGTGACCTCTGGATCTATGTCGTCCAGAACGACTTTGGTTCCGTTAAGATAGAATCGAAGGGTATCATCGAATTTAGAGGTTAGGGTGGCCAAGGGCTCAGGATTGGACTCCCTTGTGGGAGATACAGCGCTAGGCGCCATGATAGCGATGAATAAAGAAATGGGTATCTTGAATGGTTGTTGGGAAGAGAAGAAGAGTCCAAGAGTCAAAAGGGAAAGGATAGAAAAGACAACGGGGCCTCAGTGACTCTTATCAACAAAACGAACCGAGGCGTTGTGTAGGACAGTTGCTGTAGAAGGGATAGTACTAGAGGAAGAGTTCAGGTTCACGAGGCGAGGCGAGGCGTGGCCGGCAACGGTTAGATAGCGGGTTCAAGTTGAGATTGTTCCCTGCGTCATATTGACAAAAAACAATTGGACCTTGTGCTACGGCACCTTCCTCTTCCTAACGAGATACCTGTGATAGCCAAACAGAGAACGGATGAGGGACGTGTCAAGTTCAACTTAACTCATCGCCACTGATAAGCCCAAGATTTGCACCCCCGCTCACAGCTACAGCAGCCACTCAGTGCTTTCTCTCTCTGTTGCTTGTGCGGGGAAGAGAGCCTCTACCCCACGATGCAGCTCGCTAACGGCCGGCTCCGCGACCACGATAGGCCAGTTCCACGATCGGGATCCTCCACTTTGACTTCGGAGTTCAGAGACAAGACGGTAGATATTGTGCATATAGCGGTGAACTATGTATACGGCAGCTGCAAGATAATCAAGATGAATACTGTAGTTCTTGTACTATTTTCTCGGACTCGAAGACAGTTCCCAGATATCCAGATAAGATAGAAAGGCAACCGGAGTACCTCACACCCTGGTTGTAGTCTATCTCACAAACTCATGCATACCAGAAGGCACTGAGATACGAACTAACTGCACTACAAGTCTCAGAGAACAAACACAAGATCTACAAAGTCTGTCTAATCTAACCATACTTCAACTCTTTAACTTTCTTTCCTTCTAACCCGCTCTACTCTTGAATGTACTTCTTCAGCCCCCTTAGCCTCTCCTTAGCCTGCTCCAAGATATCATCATTCTTACACACGGCAAATCGGATATAATCCTCCGCCAAGTGCGCATTGTTCGGAGTATAAAACTCTGTAGGAGGAATAGCTGCAACACCAATCTCCTGGATGAGGAACCACGCCAGCTTGAAATCGCGAGGCCGGCTTGCGACGTGAGGGGGAAAGGGGTAGTCCTCTGGTAGCTTGACCTTGGCCATGTTGACGAGCAGGAAGTAACCGCCCTCGGGGTATGTCACGGGTAGGTTCAGTTCCTCGAATACCTCGTTGAGGCGGTCGACCTTGGCCTTCATCTCCTTGATGGTCTCATCCCAGAAACCGTTCTTGTCGGCTTGCTCGAAACCAATGGCGGCGGCTTCTTGGAAGGGGGCGGGTGTTGAGAAGCAGATACGGGTGTGAGCGGCAGTGACGTGCTGGATCAGCTCTGGGGGGCCAATCAACCAGCCTAAAGAATATTAGCAGAATGCCATGGTCTGTCGCAAGCTGTGGACATACCAACACGCCAGCCAGTGGCATAAAAGTTCTTTCCAGCAGACCCAACAGTGAGAGTGAGCTTCTCCACCTCAGGAGAAAGGTTGGCGATTCGCGTAAACGGCACGTAGAAAAGACGATCATAAACCTCATCTGAGAGAATGATAGTCTGGTGCTTGACAGCAAGATCGGCAATCTTTTGTAACTCGTCCTTGTGGAAGACCTTGCCTACAGGGTTGTCTACAGGAGGTCAGCGCTGATATAAGCGGGAAGCTCGTGGCACTCACGGGGAGTGTTGATGACAATCATCTTGGTGCGGGGTGTGAAGGCCTTCTCTAGCTCGTCAAAGTCAATTGTCCAGTCTGCAGCAGAAGAGTTCTTTGTGGCTCCTGTCTCGGGAGGATGAAGGGGAACATAGACGACCTTGCCGCCGGGCATCTGAATGTTGCTAATGTATCTAGACCAATGTTAGTTCAGTATTTTATGTACAAAGTAAGGGCACTCACTGATCAAAGAATGGCTCAAACACAATAACCTCATCACCAGGCTCAATAAAACCCATAAACGCGCTCAGCATGCCCTCATTAGCACCTGTTGTGATGATAATATCAGTCTCAGGGTCCAACTTGCGACTCCACAATGGTGAATACGCATCCGCAAGGGCCTTCCTCAACCGCGGTCGTCCCTTAGCAGGCGCATACTGGTTGCACTCAACACGATCCAAAGCCTCCTTGGCAGCATTAAGAATGAAGTCAGGGGGGTTGTAACCAAAGAAACCCTGGCCCAAGTTCACAATAGGCTGGATAGGTGAAGACGCAGCAGCCTCATTGATCATGGACCTATTTCGGCCGAGTTAGTTATCGTTGTTTCTAGCAGAATGTGTAGGAAACTTACCAAACATCCTTCTTCTGGCCCTGGACTCGAGCCGCGGGCTTGAGCTTTTGAGTCTGGTTACTCATGACGCTGACACTGCTTGAGAATGATCTTGGTGAGTAAAGAGGGATAATGCTTCCGAGTGTAGTCCGGAGCACGGAGTGGGAGGGGCAGCTCGGGGTTAATATGGAGCGCAACATCAACAGCGACAAAAGGGTCCTTTTCTTGTATTAGTCAGATCCTTCGATAACTGCAGCAGAGATCCTCACGTATAATTCTCCCACTGATAGGAATCACGCCTTGACAATTGGATCACCAGCAGTATTTCTCTCCACAGGTAGCTTGTATCTCAAGGTTGCGACATCGCCGGGACCGGGAGCGATAAGTGATGACTAATAACTTTTGCGGGGGTTTAATTCTCCTACGAATCGCGTCATTAGCTCCAATGATGAGCACTGTGAAATTGGTTTATTGAGATTGGCTCGATAACTCGATGCAAGGTTGGGCCCGGCACTTGATGCTGTAGACGGCCTCGGCTGTCCCGACGATAGGCTCTTCTATCCCTCCTCTTTTCCAGATAGCGACACCGGAGCGTTTACTATCAGTCGGAAAAGTACGACATGGGGCTCTATCGAGATATCCCCGACAAGAGCCGACTTACATACGGCTCATAGTTCTACCGATAATGCTTCATGAGGAACGGGAACGTATTCAGCCGACAACTCGTCGCTGTCACAGTCACTACACACAAATCAGATACTTTAGTACCAACGGTTTTATTGAGTTGAGATATCACCAAGTGTGAGAACACACTGCTATACAAATCTCATCCTATACCAAGGTACTCCGTAGTGACATTCACCGTTCTCTGTCCATATTCAATCTCTCCCATGTTGCTCCAAGATTTCCCATCAATGAACTCTTGATTCAACTCGGCGACAGATAACCCCGCGAAAGACGAAAAATGCTTCTCTACCAAAACACCAACGGCTGGAAACCCTCAGGAGACTTCAGCTCCTCGACAAAATTGGGGCCAGCCTCCAGACGCTCAGTCGTCAGCTTCACCAGCTGGGGGGCGGTGATCCGCTTGTTATGATCCCAGACGAGTAGGCGCAACAGAATCTGGGTTCGGTCGTCACCAGGATTGAGCTTGTGCAGCTCGTGTGCATGATTGTAGCACTTCTTTGGGTATAGTTTCTCCTGTTTAATGAGGCAGCGAGGCCACTGAGCCATCATCCCGAGAAGCGAAATTCCCAGCGCCCAAATATCATCACTCCTCCCACTGTTTCGACAGTGTCTCTCCATATATGGAGACCAGTAAGAACGGGTTCCATAGGGTCGTTTGCGCGGGTCGATATGCTCGACCTTCATTACCTCAGCGCAGTCGCCGAGGACAACATTGACGGGTGCCCATGATCGAACCACGATGTTCCGTGGCTTGATATCTGTATGGAACAGTCCTTGCCCATGGAGATACGCTACGGCTTGCCCAATCTGGCGCAAGACTTGTAGTGTGTCTCGGCCGTTGAGGCCTTTAGAGTTGTCATGAATTCTGTCTTGAAGACTGCCACCGGCGCAGAGCTCCATGACAAGGACGTTGGCTGCTGGGTTGTGCTTGTCCTCACAGTATTCGATGAACTTGACAATCTGGGGCTACATAGATATATGGTCAGTCATGATATTCCAACACTGTAGTGTGTAAAGACTCACATGGTTCAGTCTGGTCAAGTTTCTAGCTTCCTCTCGTAGGTGATCGGCAGCTTGAGGAGAGGATTTGCCGGCGAACAGGCCTCCAGTCTTGACGTTCAGCACCTTATAGACGGTGGCACATGCACCTCGACCTAGTCGAGTTCCTCGACGATAGCAGCAAGTAGGGAACTCGTTCTCGGGGACGGAGGATGCTCGAACATCCTCGTCGGTCCAAGCAGTGATGCTCATGGTGGATGATGTTGTTGTATTACGTACGAGCCTTGATAGTTGAGAAGGTTGGAAAGGTTGAAGAGTAGAAGGTAAAAAGGTTAGAAGGTTGAGAAGGTCCAAAGGCTTGAAGATGATGGTGAAGAGAGGGAAACATGTTGACAAGGCCATGTCGAAGAAAGTAATGCATAAATTCGGATCACAATGCAGTGTAACCGCTGCCAGTGGTTGTGCGTCACAGAGACGGGATGAGAGGACAGTGTCAACTGTTCATTGCCTGCCACTGCAAGAACAACCAATAGGTAGATCTCGCACTGGAACATGAAGTCAACAACTTCACTTGGCCCTTGAATTGTATGTTTGAGTCTTGGCACATGTTCAGATGATACAGTACCATTGTTCCCTTGTCTAGAAATCTGATACAAGACTTGCAGCAGAGCAATATCTTATGTGACTAGCCTCGGAGCAAGAAAACACGAGACCCAAGTTTAGGGTGACAAAATAAGCTCTATAAAAGGTATCCTAAGCTTATCCTAAATTTATACTACCTACCTTAAGTTACCTAAGTCTTTTTATCAGTTAGGTTCAAGGTCCCGAGTTAGGTACCCAACCCGCACACCTAACTGGACCGTTTTCAGCCACGAAGAGTAACAGCAAGACAGCACCTATCTATGATCACGACTTGTCTCCCTAAGAAGCCCCTTTTGTACTTACCTACCTCGAGGAGAGGTACAATCTAATAAGCAAAGAAAGTCCCATTCGAACGCTGTTTCTGGGAAAGAGTCGCCTCGCCCCTTCACAACCTCATACATACCTACCTTATCCTCGATCCTACCTACCTAGGTAGGGGAGGAAAGAAAACTTAGGACTTTGACCCTAAGTGATAAAATATTAAGGTAGGTAAATCTAGCCTAAGCTTAGGGTACTCTTTACTAAGTTTATTTTAACACCTTATATCGAGGTTCGGTGTTTCCTTGCCTCCTCAGGCCTACCTACCTACTACCTATACCTACCTTAGGTAAGTTATCATAAGTATTTACTACTTAGGTAGGTTTAGGATCCATTTTGTCGAACTTATCTTAAACATCATCATAATCCATCTCAAGCCAGCTTCCAGAGAAACGACTAACAATGCCTTCCCCTCTTGTACGCTATGTTATCGCCGGAGCCATAATCATATCGGTCTACCAGTACCGTGAGTATACCACTGTCTGTACCTAAGGTAGTGTCGACTCCGTCTAGGCTAACATCCAGCTTTCAGTTGTCCATCCAGATGGCGAAGACCTCTCGAACATGACGATCTTCTGGGAAGGGCTTTTGATGGCAAACCTGGCTCTCGTGGTCACCTTCAGGGGCGAGTATTTCAGGACCATCAGGGACAATGTTCGATTTTTCCTTGCTTAGCTGGCATGGCAGGGAGGTCGCCTTGTGGCTCGAGTCCAGGTTCCGGCGCAAGTCAAGGGTCCAACAAAGTTTTTTCGATTCTTCCGTTGATGAGAGAGAGAACAATAAGCGAAGGAAGGACGTGAGGGACACGAAAGCAAGGGAATTCAGCATATATTTTGGGTATGCATAAGCGAACATTCTCCAGACAGTTGATACAGACAAATTGAAGCGAATCACACTCTCCCTGACTTTATGGTTTGTGCCCTTGTCAAGTTGAGGCCACTCGTTCAGTTGGACCCTAAGGTTCAGGGCAGAAGCCGTGTGATCAGCCGAGAGCTAATATCAAGGTTATTGTGGTTCGATTTGGCGTAGTATATGATGCCCTATATTATGTTGTCTTAAATCTAAATCCTTTATTTTGTTACATCACTCTGACGCCTTTTGCTGGGCACTTTGACTTCTGAATCATTGAAACTCCGTTGACTCTCTGGCGTCTTTGAGGGCGCCGGTCGTGCACCTAATACTACATAAACACACTTCCCTTCGTCATGCGTCTTAACCTGACCGTCATATCCGTATCACTCCATGTGCCTCAACTCCCGTTTGCCTGATGCATGTCATAAAACACTGAAATCCATAAACGCCTTCCCATGGTTCCAAAGGTAGTTGCTAAAATTGAAGAGGGTATTCGGATACACAGTCTACAGCTGCTTGTGTCGGTGGCAGCTCAGACTGCGTTGTCGCGACGGGCTATTGTGCGTATGCTCGCCATAAGTCGGTCCATGAATTCCATCGATTCACCTCCAGGAACGTCTGCAAAATCTTGTTGTCCGGAAGTGGTGTTCGTCGCCGGCACAGTTGTATCGTTCGCGTTAACCAAGTTTGAAGCCGTACATGTCGACCTGCTATCCTGGGAAGGTGAAGCACCCTGCTGTTGTGTTGGGGTTGAGGCTGAACCTTGCGAAGAGAACTGAGCAATGCCCGGCAATCGCGGAATTGGAATAGGGGTCTTGGAAACCTTGGCCCCGAGTTTTTGATTGCTCATAGGCTGCCCATTCAACAATGTCTGCTGAGATGCCCGAATCGGGTTTGCAGCCTTGGGCGTATAAGGTGAGCCTTTGCCCTCGGCTTGTTGCAAGATTGGCTTTCCAGAGGCAAAGGGAGCAGGGGTCTTGGACGTAGGCGCCATCGAAGCCAGAAAGTTTGCTGGCAACGGCACTGGCGACTCTTTCGGGGGTATCTGGATGGGCTGTTCAGCCGACCCTTCATTCCTATCGAGATTTCCAGGTACTTACCTTGTATTCTTTAAAAATCGTCCCAATCTTAGGTTTACTGCTTTGGTTAGGGGGCTGAGCGGTCTGTGGGGGCTTCTGCTGAGGCTTTTCTTCAGCCTTTTGCGGAGGCTTCTGTGGAGGCCTCTGTAGGGACTTCGGGGTCGACTTTTGCGGCTGCGCTTGGGGCTGCGCCTGGGCCTGTATTGGTGCCTGTATTGGTGCCTGTATTGGTGCCTGTATTGGTGCCTGTACTTGTGTAGGTGCAGGTGCAGATGCAGGTGCATGCGTTTGCATAGGCATGGGGGGCAAATACTGTTGTTTTATCGCCGGCCGAGGAAACTGGTTGAAGCTATGGATGCCACTTCCCAGAGATGGTGTGGACACTTGCTTCAAGTCCGGTTGTTGGCTGATCCGAGGCTGGCTCCCAGGGGACGCACGGTGGCCATGCCCCGGAGGCTGATGATGCGGAGGCTGGTAGGCGCCGAAGTTCTGATTGCTCTGGAATCTATTATCCTTAATTGTACCGTTGAGATATGCATCCTTGTTGGTTATGATGTGAGCCCTGAAGTTGCCCTCGTATCCATTGGTGAAGCCTCCCCAAGTAGCATATGGTGTCCGATACTTAGTCGAGTCCCTATAGAGGTTAGCAAAGGACCAATGTGTTGAGTCGATACTACGTACCTGTTGTGGTTGACCTGGAAAAAGGGATACTTTTGGAATATAGATACATCTGCCTGCGGAGCCACTCTTGCCTGCGATGCCTGGCGATGGGATACAGTTGCCGGAGCCTGATACGGTTGCGGATAGGGATGGGCTACTCCAGGATGACTAGGGGTGGGTGCAGGAAGGGCAGCGGTATGTCTTCCGTGCCATTGGTCCTGCTGATAATGTGGTAGTGTGTTCGCAGGACTCTGTATCCTGGGTGTGTTCCCAGGAGGTGTATAAGCGGGCGATTGCCTAACCTCGAACCTTTGCGCAGAGTAGGCAGGTGCGGCTTGTTGTCCTATAGATAAAGGTTGTGCATACGGATAACGATAGCTCCCGGGCTGTTGCTGGACTGGTGAAGGGGCAGCCGGCGTGAGTCTCTGAGTGGTGAAGTTGCCCATCGCAGGGTAGTTGTGAGAAGCAGGGGTTCGTGGCTTGTACATATATGGCTTGTCAAGTCGCGCTGCAGGATAAGGGACGGCGGGCTGGTAAGCTTGTCGAGGAGGATATACTGGAACCGGCCTGGGGGGTTTGACGGGTTTGGGAACCGTCGATAGGAAATTACCCCTGGGGTTATGACGTGGGTTGCGAGGATCCTCGGTGAACTGAGCGCGGGCTTCTGTCGATTTCTTAGGCAAGTAATACCAAATTTGGTCGGGTTTGCAGAAATCGATCTTGACTTGTTCTTTGTTTGCGACAGGGTGGCTGTTGAATTCGGCCCAAGTACAGCCTTCAACGAACGGATCGTCCTTCTGGGGCTTGCCGTCATGAAGTCGTTTTGTTTTGAGCTTCTCCTTGGCCTTCTGGGACGCGGGCATTGGAATGGCCTTTGACGATGCCTTTGGCAGACGATAGTCGGCTGGATCGGGTACCAGTAGCCATTTCCATTCGACTTCGAGGCGGTCACTGCAAGCAATTAGTTTAGATTTGACGAGATCGGGTTTCTGATGGATTCTAGCATACCCATTTGGCAAGATGTCAATAAGCAACGTTTGCTCATCATGCCGGTTTTCAACCACAACACCAGCGAAGATATCTCCCTTGAAGTGTTGCAACTGGCAGGTCTCGCCAGGCTGAAGCTTTGAAGCTGCCGTCCGGACTCGTGAGTCAGCCTCCAATGCATCTCCATCAAGCTTCTTATCTCGCTTCGTTCGATGGTATCGACAACTGAACTCAAAGGCTTGCTCCTTATATTCTGTGCCATCTTCGCCGAAGACTGGGATTTCTTCTTCTTCGACGAAAACACCAGCTGCGGCCGCGCATGTTGCATGATAAGCCCGGGCGCATCTCTTTTGGGAACATTGGAAGCAAGCACCCTGTTTGGAGCGGCAATAGAGACACTTGAGTTCGAACCGATCCTTGTGGATTTTTGACACGTTGACGACTATCTCTTGCCCATCAATTGTTTCCGTATACGTCTCTGGCAGATAGTGCGCGCAAAGTCGATGAGCTTTTCGACCATCATCTGTGGGCAATAGATCGGCCGATGGAGTATCGTTAGGGCAGAGGCAGCAGGGTGGTTCGACTTTCGATTTGAGACGAAGTCTGATCTTCTTGACCTTGCCTCCCTTCTCGCCAGGTACACGCTTTCGCTTACGGCCAGCCAGTCTGAACTTGACACCCGAGCCAGAAGGTGGTGTCGGCATGCCACCTTGTTCATCATCTTCTTCTTCCTCTTCGTCCTCAGTTTCTTCATATTCCGTTTCTTCTCCGCGTAATTTGCGCTCGATGTCATAGACATTAATCCAGACGCTGTCTTGCGCTTCGGCACACTCGCACTTTTTGGCGATTTTGCCGATGTCTAGCCAAGAATCGAGTGCGAAATTGACAGCTTCGGCACAGTTGTAGCCCAGATTGTAACCAGAATGGTATCCGTATGGATAGGTCACGACGAACTCTCCAGGATAAGATACGCATTTGTTAACAGTAATGTTATAATGCGATTTCAAATGCTGAGGCGAGATGAGGAATCCTTTGTGACGGAGAAACTGGTCGCAGGCTTTGGCATCTGTAGGCCAGATGTTTTTCATCGCCGCCTCGAACCGCCGAGCATCGGCTTGGGAGATACTATACCACTGCTTGGGAGCACCGAAGTGAAGGTAGTTAATACTGTAGAGATCAACATCTTCAAGATGCCAAGCAAAAGTTGCTTTCCACATGCCAAGGTAGAGATAAGCTGTGTTGACTCCTGGAACCTTTTCACCCAAGACATCCAAAAGATTAGGCAGCTTGTTCAAATTCCACTGTTCGGTCGTTTCATCAAAAAGCGTACCCATCAGATCAGCGCCGTAGAGGGGAGGTGCGTAGGTAAGGGTCTTCCAGTAAGCCCTCTCAAGTTCCGCACAGCGCTCGGGGGTATACTCAGATATGTCCATCTTGTAATCCCAGTCTTTAAAGGCAGCCTCGTCGATCATAGCGGATCCCTCTCGGCGACTGTATTTGCGACGGGCCGAGACTGTTTGCGTCTTGGTTCTTGCCTGTCGGAGGCCACCCATGCGACCAACAGTAGGTTCATAATCCTCCTCAACCTCTTCACCAGGGTCCTTCTCTACTGACTCGACAGGTTTATCCTCAGTCTCAGCAATCTCTGGCTTGGGTGAGACCGGAGTCATAGGCCGGTCTTCGTTATCATCCGCCTGTTCTTGCTTGAGCCGCTTCCCTCTGCCTCCTCGCTTCGCAGGTCGCCCCCTACCTCTCTTCTTAGGGGTCGAAGGATCGGGAGGTTTAGCCACAGTCGCGGTCGCAGCTCGAGTTCGTGGTTTAGGCTTCTCGGCATTGGCGCGTCGCTCACCACGTCTAGCCGGTGGTTGGTGTTCGCTCTGGTCGCATAGCTGGCGCCACTGGGGCAGATTGTAGGATCGTCCGTGAAGGATGTTGACTTGGCGATAGGTTCCATTGGATCCCATAATATCTTGCTTGATCGGCTCTCGAACTTTAACCTGCTTCACAAGGTCGTCGAGTTTGGGAAGGGCGTCTTTCCATTCTTGCGGGGGAATAACTTTAATGATGCCGGATTTCATTCCATAGCTATCGACTGCTTCCATCTGGAGGATATGTTAGCGACGGGCACGAGGGAACTTGCGGTCGACGTACGAAGCGCTTGAAATCCTTGAACTGGTGCATGGTGGGCTTGAAGATGGGAACAGCACCAGACCAGGAATCTGGCAGGACCTCCCCAATGTCAATGTCTTCTTCAGCATCTTCTTTCTTATCTTCGCTGCTGACATTGTCGCTAGAAGAAACAGGCTGCGGTGGATCGCTCAGGATGGGTTCATCTTCAAGATCGCTCAACTCAGAATCTGAACCATCAGACTTCGCCGTGTTGTTGCTATCGGGAGGCGAATGCAAAAAGGTAGCGCCAGGTTGAGCGGTCGAGGTGTTTTTGGTGTTGGTATCGACAGGCGCAGTCGCAACAACCGTATCTTGAGAATGTGGTGTAGCAGCGACAGCAATGCCAGCGTCGATCGACGTGGACGTCGACTCCGACATGGTGGGCGATCACGTCGCAATCAGCGACGCTGCCATTGAGGGAGGAATTCTAAATTTCGGGTCCGTTTCTCGCTGCGGCGTAGTACAGACGATTGAAAATATCGATGCGGTGAAAAGAATTAATTACTCTGTCAAGATACTTTTGCGCTGGAAGTGTTGAGTACGACGGACGAAAAGGGCGTGAGCGCAGACTTGGAAAGTGGTACAGTGGGTGAGAACCTGAGTCTGAGTGGCAGGGTAGGTACAGTTTACTGGAGTTGGTGGTCAGAAGGGCAGGTGATGCGGATAGAATTGTTAGCGGACGAATGAAAAGACTCGCTTGGAAGTATCTTCTAAGCTAAACCTCGGTAGGCGGTACCTGCGGGCCTCGTACTGTGCTAAGATTTCAACTTGGGCTAAATGCAAGCGGAAGAAACAGGGCAGGGAGCATCAGGGAGTAAGAAAATATCTGACCTCGATCTAGGGTACTAGAATAAACTCAGCAGATTGTACCATGGGCTTATGCCAAAGCTACGTAATTTATTTTGTCATCTACAATCAAGATTCTTTGGTTTTCTTTCCTCCTTAGGGGAGGTACCCCCCAAAACGGGCCCGCTGAGCACGCATCATTCGATTTCGGAGGTTTCCATCATCATCGCAAACTTGCCCCCTTTTTACAAACGAATCGACTTTTTCTTTGCGTGTCAGGCATAAGCAGGGCGAAATATCTAATGGACTATCGATTATCGAACTATCAAATCTCACAAGGATGATGGTCTTTTATTTGTCACTGAAAATACTGCGACTAGTCTTGCTTTCTAGATGCATACATAACATAGGCTTTGTTGTGCATTGTTTTAAGATCTTCATCTGATGCAGATTGATCAGATTGATAAGATTGGCATCTGAAACCCAGTCCCTAAAAGCTGGGGACGTCGTCCACTACCGATCATCCTGGCCTGGCTTTGTCCCACCTTACATAGGCGACATTACCTTAGCTCACGAGCACCTCACCCCCATCTGTGGTCCCCTGATTCACAGGGCTGAGTTAAGTGGTTGTTAGTTGCTGGTGCCATAGCTCCGCTTTGTTCTTCATCTTTAACTCAATATCTTGTTGTTCCAACCGAATAGCCCGTAGTGTCCGTGGCTTGCATATGCACCCCTACATGTTAGCTATCGTGATTCGCTCGAGTTGACCATTGAGGGTTGTCACTCGAACAGACACTTTCATCTCGGCGTCAAGGTTATTGTATGACGGCCTCAACTTGACCGATTGTTCTATTGTATTCTCACAGCACGTTCTATTTCAGCTTGCAGACTCCTTTGTCTAGTGTTGATGTTGTTTCCTTGAATACCTGACCGTCACGCCAGCGACAGAGCCAATGGAGGAGACCTATCTCTTGAAGCTTTCTCATTTGATCTCCCCCTGGAACCACTTCTAGACCCCATAAGGAGGTTCATGGTCGTTACTTTAGGACTTCGTGAAAATGTCCACGTCTTTGTTCACAGTCGACCACTGATGGTATTCCCAAGCCGCGCTCCTTTCGTCATAGTAAACTGCTGATGGGGTTTATCAGCCGAGAACTTGTTTGGTAACTCACTAACAGTATCATTACGATAGCCTTTGTGCAAACATGTAATGAGTCAGCCGTCACCAGCTGTCCGTGAAACTGAGCATTAGTCTCCTTTGTTGAGATGATGGGGTTGATGACTAAAAGTTAAAGAGTCCACTTGCGTGCCTTATCGTGCATGATATGATCGCGAGCTAAGAACCTGGAGGGTGTAGACGCAGACGAATTACTCCATCGTGATACAGTCAAGACAGTAAGTTACACAGCACATGTGTATTAAATCTTTATCTGAAGGGCCTAAACTGCTCATCTTTGTTGGTCCTTGACTAAGTAGGTAGACGATCACATGTTCAAAGTGATAACCCTTACCAACTCGTCATTTTGTGTATTGTCTTGCTGAAGTCACTGCTCGGCCACTCCTGTGCAAGCTTTGAGTTGATTGACAAGATATAATGCGAGAACGATATATATCTTCCCTACATCTCACAGAAGACAGCAGCTCTATATGTCGCTCATGAAAACGTGGCTTTACAGATCAGGAAAAACTACACTCCCTGGACTAGACGATTTGCCCGGATCTGAGCGGGTCGGCACCAAGCCTATATGCTTGCTTGAATGTAGGCGTTGTATCAAATCTTATAGACTTCCACAAAATATTTATTTGTATTGATTCTTCCAGCGTTGCAGACTGATGGGTGAGGTTCAACACCAGAGGACCTTGTATGGAAACATCGTGTGCTCCTGAGAAATCTGATATGTGTATCTTATTGAACCTCTTGCGTGTACTGTTAAGAGCTACCAGTACCTCAGGCTCTCAATATAAAGCAAGGGAATTATGGTCAAGCTTGTGCATCCAATGCCAACCAGGTTCGTACTGGTAGTTGCACTAAGCCACTACCAGGGGTGAGAGTCGCCATACCTTTAAGTTGTGATAGGACCTGGACATGATGCAATGTGAGACACTGAACAGCTCTTATTCATAGAGTGACTAATTATAAATGTGTGCTCCGTGATACAAAATAAATCACTGCATGAAGTCAAAATACTTCTCAAACGCCAACCGGATATCAAGGGAATTGGTGTTGAGCCCCATGTTACTCCGACTTACAAGTGCCGTCAGTGGGCGCAACTAGCTCCGAGCCTGGCTTCAAGACAACTGACGTCAATATCCTGTTTTACCAAAAAACATTTTCTTCGTATTAAAGAATTAGATTTGGCCTTATGTTACCGTAGCCCTCCCTGTCTTACTCTCTGTCACGAGGATGACCTTCAATTGCGCGACCTGCAAACCCCGCCGTAGTAAGCATTCTCTTTACGGATAGATCTGCGCAGTCAGCGGTCAAAGCCAAGCCAAAAGTGAGCCTTGACTCTCGGTACTTGTTATCACGAACGGATCAGTTCCTTGGCTGTTTAAAGACACTGACTCAATATATTTCTTCCATCGAGATCTTGATCATTTCAGTCGACTGACACTGGGCTTATCGTCTTCCCAGCCACCTCTATCCGGCTCACCTTCACCCCGCACTCAGCACTATCTTGGCCCTTTTTAAACTCACAGCATCAAAGAAGCTGGGCTGCATCCTTTAGCTCAGCCATTGGATGGCATCATGGTGAGCTGACCTATCTCATCACTTGCCGGCCCTCCATGGCTTTATCGTGTTCCCCCGCCCGCCCCCAATGCCAGCCTTGTTGGAGGAATGCCAATGGAATGTTGCGAGGAGTTTCTGTGCCGCTGTGACTAGGCGTTGGCTACTTGTACATGAACCTCGGTCTTGTTAGAGCTGCATCAGGCGTTGGGTGGATGGATGACGGTCAGTTGCAGATGTAGCTGCAGCTTGTTCTACCATAAGCTACCTACCTACCTATCTATCTATGGCCCTCACCTCTTTTGAGCTGAGCTTGGGTCTTTTCCTCTCTTCTCTTTCAATTGCCTCTCACCTCTTCGTGGTGAAGTAAGAGCTTCACTTTGATTCCCTACTCATAGTTGACCCCCCACTGTATTGTCGTCTAAGACGCAGCCTTCAATATGATCTTGTTCAAGCTCTTCGCAGTTTTACCTCTCGCCCATGGCGTTATTGCACAATCCGCCGGCACTGGAGAAAAGGTCTGGGCTGCCGTCGCATTCATCAACCATGGCGAAAGAACACCCGTAATAGCCAATCTTCGCACCGTCTTGACGCCTGAGGGAGCTCAGCAAATGCTGCGACAAGGTACTGCGTTCCGTGCTCGATATATCCCAGACGGTGTGAACAACTCCGACTATCAGAGCATTCAAATCGCTTATCTCCAGAACCTCAAACCTGATGTGATTGACAACGACGACATTGACATTATTACCCAGACAGATGAATGGGTATCGACTGGTGCTTTGGCCTTTATGCAGGGCTTCTACCCGCCATCACCAAATGCCTTTGATAACAGCACTGGAGGCGAAGAGATTGCCGTGAACCTGGCTTCTAGCGATAACAAGACTGAATATCCCTTAGACGGATATCAATACCCTAGTATTCGATCTCCTGGTTATTACGACCCAGAGTCAACAGCGTATGCTTATTGACCTCTCCCTACCTACATTTAACTAATACAATACAGAATACAAGGCACTTATAGATGTTCAGCTTGGCAGACAGAGATCAGCACAAACCTAACGCAGGAAACTGGTCTCGACGAGCTCTATGATTCAACTCTGCCTTTCTACCAAAACCTCTTCTCTACTGCTCCATTCGATGGCACAATTGACATTGACTATGCCAATCTCTGGAACGCATACCAACTCTGGGAATTCGTCGATTATCAGTATCGGCACAATGAGACAGTCCACGAGGGGCTCAACAACGCAAACTCAACGCTGTCCTTCCTGAACACCTATGCCTTGTCCATGGAGCGCGCACAAAACAGCTACCGCGGTTCAGACGACGACAGTGAACTTGGTTCTCTCTACTCTGTCGCTGGCCGAACCATGGCGTACAAAGTCGCATCGCAGTTCAAGAGCAGCATTCGCTGGGGAAGCAGCTACAACAAACTCACACTCATGTTTGGCTCTCTCGATCCCATCGTGAGCTTTATTCAACTCTCGGGTCTTGTAACTCAAGACAACATGTTTCAAGCACCTTGGTCAACGCTTCCCAAGCCTGGCGCAGCATTGGTCTTTGAGCTTTTTGGCGAAGACCCAGATGATCCTGATAGACAGCCAGCCACGGATAGCCTTCGTGTGAGAATGTCCTATCGTGCTTCAGCAGACCCGGACGAGTCTTTCCAGAACCAGCCCATCTTCAAGTCTGGTCCTGATGGCATCGCATACTCAAGTTTCATACAGACTATGAATAACCTTGGAATATCACCTAACCAGTGGTGCGACGTTTGTAGCCCGACACCTGCTCCTTGGTGCATCACCATCGACTCGGATAGCTCCACTTGGGGAGATGACTCTTCGATTGGGCCAGTCATCGCAGGAGTTATTGGAGCGATAATTGCTATCGCTGTTCTCGGTGTTCTACTCCTTTGCCTGTGTGTCTGCGGCGGTCTTCGGTTACGTCGTAAGGGTCCTGAAGACTCAACACTCGGCGCCGCTGCTGTAGGAGGTACCACAGGAGGCTTCAAGGGACCAGAAAAGAAAGATGGTGATGCGGACGTGGTGGTAACAAAGCAGGGAATTCACCATGAGCGCGTCGGTAGCTGGGAACTCCGAAGTCCAAGCGAAATACCTCCTCAAACTTCTGGAATCGTGACCAAGGACATGGGTTCTCCTCCCCAGAGACGATCCTTAGATGACAGCGACGACGACATCAGCGTCATGAATGCGGCACCAGTGAAGGCTCGCGAGAGTGTTTGAGTAAGTATGGATGAGTGTAGGGGAACTATATGGAGGAGCTTGCATGCATGGTTATACCCTTTGATTCTTACAATCGTTCGAGCTATTGATACCTACTGGGATGGATTTTACAGGCGTTGGTATTGGCGAACTTTCATAGACACTCGTTTGGAAATATTGATCATTGGCCATATGTGGCATAAACTGAAAGGACTGTTGCTATATAACTGGTAGTTCAAATTGACTGAACTGAGACTATCACTTAAACACGGACCTAGTTTGGGTATTGCATGACAAGCGAATGGTTGGATTCCAAGAAAAATATCACGATTCTCGTTGAAATAGTGATATCCAGACATCTTGGTTTAGTAAAATGACAGTATGGATGTTTATCCAAGGGGTATCTATATCCCACACGCCTCACACAATAACAAACTCCTCCTCTTCAATCCCATCAAGGTCAAAAACCTCCCCATTCATCATCCCATGCACATAGCACTCCCCAACAAGTGTCCACGTCCCGTCATCCTTTCTCCTTAGCAAAAAGGGTGTTCTACCTCCATACAACACAACAACCACATCCCCTGCTTGCATAATATCCGGCCCAACAACAAACCATCCCCCAATGGTTATCGCAAAACCTCGATACCGCGTAACAAGCGTTGCTTCATGGCTCCACTTGAACCCATCTCCCGTCTGCGCAAGCTCTTGTATCTCCGGTGAAACAGCACCAGGTTTGTCCAGTGCGCGGACTAGATACGCTGCACCGTTAGCGAGCCACTCTTCCTTGGGAATGCTCTCATACGGCCGAGAGCGATCTGCTCCGATACATGCGTTTGTAAGCGTTTGCACAAGGGCGAAGAATGCTGTGTCGCCGTTTCGATAGCGTTGTCGTAGGTTGAAGGGTTGGTTTCTACCACAGATATCGCGCCATAGGGCTTCGATAGGGAGACGAAAAGGGTTGTTACGACGGAAGTGGAAAGCGTTGTTCCAGAAGATCCACGATGGTCGACGGATACGATCTAAGCGAACGCCGTAGATGTGAAGAGCTCTTGTTTCTTCGTTGGTGCATAATTGAGGCCGATACTCCCCCGATGCTCTATGAGGAGTCACGGGTGTGCCCATGAGATGTAAAGGCACAACGCGCCAGTCTGGAACCCAAGTTGGTAAATCCCCCCTCTCCATAATTCGCTTCTTGTAAGTAACTGGTATAGCATGGCAAGCAGACAAAAGCAGAAGTGATTCGCACCCAGAGAGTTCTCTGACTGCTACATCGTAATAGATATCTTCTATCGATCTGCTATAATCCGCCACCAACTCTGCAAGGCTCGAACTGCCAGTATGGATGGAGAAGTGGCCAAGAAAAGCGTAGACATGGTCTCGAGGGTCTTTAGATAAGAGATGCCTTGCGCGGTGAAGTTCGTATATGAAGGCTGCGCGGTTATGGTTGACATCGTATGCCTCCTCTGGCTCAACGAAGCGTTGATACAAGTATCGGATGTTAGGTGTGAAGACGGCGAATCGTGAGCGTAGGAAGTGATAAGTCGTATTTAAGATGCCTGCAACTGACGACAGAATCTCCCAGTCAATCTCTGCATCGCCCCAGTAAAGAGTCGCCGGTGCTGCTGTTCCTATTTCTTGAACAATCCATATACGATTAAACTATTCTCGTTAGTATAAGGCTCTTCAGTTTCTCTCATAAACTCACCCATGGCAGCCTTGATAAATTCGAGAACGGCACCCAAGGCTTTCTATCCTGGCTCAACAAATCTTCTGAATGAGCTCTTTTGAATTCATTATGCAGTTCCTCATCATTAAACACACCATGAAGGTAGTGAACCATCTCCGTAGCCGCCTTCCCATGCCCTACCTTGTCTTCTCCGAGCCATACCAACACATGCTTTGCTCCCTTGTAAATCGCATTCATCAGACTGACTTGTTGACTTCGTTCAGCAATATCATCCTGGTTGATGCAGACTTGATCCGCCCACAAGCGTCGCGGGGTTGTTGCATGTCTCATACGACGTAGAGCACCCTCAATGCTCTCCGTCAATGGCAGCGGTTTCCCATCGCATATAATCTCAGAGGTTCGGCCACCTGTTCCCCAACAATATGAGATGGCTTCATATTGTGGGCTTAGATCAAGATTCTCAAAGCCGAGATGACCGACTAATGGGTCATTGCCCGTACCAGGCTCAAGAGTGAGAATCCGGATCGTAAAGTTATCTGTGAAAGGTGTATAGACATATGACTCTGGAGCTGTCGGTTCTGAAGGCTGGACAACATCGGCCATGGATGGTAGTAAGGACACAGTCGAGCGATGAGACTTGACTTTGAGAAGAGTCCTAGAATGAGATGTTGAACGTTGATGGTGAGAAATGTTATGCAGACCGAAACTTGGAGGCCCAGTTCTTTTAGATCGCTTTCGCGAAACCTCCTCAATCGACGGCGTGGAATTAGTTTCTTTGTAGATCGTCAAATCACTAGTATGAGCTCTTTTTCTGAAAGCACGTCGACTCATTAGTCGAACTGGAGGTGTAGACTTTAGGGACATTGCAATTATCACTGAACTAGAAACGGAATAATAAGTTACTTAACAGAACCAACGAACGGTTACCAACATGCAACACAGCCACTCATCATGGTTCTTTTGCGGAGATCCATGCAGGCAGTCTTTACAAGCAGTAGTAGGGTCAGCGCTAATGTCACGTTAGAGACGCAAGATGGTATGCAAGGCATAATACAGAGTACATCACGTAGAAATAGGACAGATGATGTTGGCCTTCAATGTTTAATTTGTGATATCGAGCGGCGGTAGGCCTTTCTATCTAACTATACACACAACTTTCCTGTGTCATCAATCGTTCCAAATAGGAGATAAAAACAAAATAAATAATGCGATAACACCTCGCATGGGCGATTCATCCTTTGTGCCAGTAACGCCTTATCCCATTCCAATCCGTTGGGAATCCCAAAGTTACAAATAAGAAAGTAATGAAGCGCTTAGTGCATGTCCTTTTCCCATTCCCCACCGTCCATTAAACCACTCTTTACAGGTCCATGGTAAGAAGTTCTAACCTTGATGTAACGGCGTCACAGCTGGCGCTGATACGTTGCACACGAGCCATGGCCAAAGCAGCGATACACTCTTCCTCACCGGCATCGACAAGTTCCAGACGGGCAAGGACCTTTTCGGACTCAACACCGCCAAAGATGTCGACATGCGATAGACCCTCGGAGTCAAACTCCTTGGGTTGCTCGGTGGTGGTGGTAGCGGTCTCAGTGTGGAACAGGGCGAATTCAGGGTCAGACTCAAACTCAAGATCAATAGGGGCGGCGTCGACAGGCTCAGAAACCTCAGGCTTCTCAACAGGGCGCTCAATGGCGGGAACCTCAAGCTTCTCCTCCTCAGAGTCGAAGATGGGCTCAGCGAAGTTGGAGGTCTTGCCAGAAAGAACAGAAGCGTCAATAGCATCAGGAAGCTCAGGAGTGTCGACAACAAAGACTTGAGGCTGGAAGTTGAATGAGCCATCAAGAGTGAGCATGGAGAAGTCCATGTTCTGCTCAGGGATCATGGCCATACCAATCTGGTGCTGAGAAGACTGCTGAGCATTGTAGGGGTTGATGTCCTTGGGCACCTGTCGCTGCTCGGTTTGAGGCTCGACCTTGAGTTGAGGAGTCTGCTGAACAGCGGTAGGGTTGCTGCTGAGGTTGTCCAAGAAGTTTGAGAAAGAAGGCGAAGAGAGAAGCATGCGGGTGAGGTCAGTCAGGCGCTTGTTCTCGTCAACGAGAGCACGGTTCTGAGCACGGAGGTCACCGTTCTCGCTGACCTTGTTGGCAATCTCAGTCTCGAGCTGAGTGATGTATTCTAAGACATTGTTAGCAAACTGTTCCAATTATTTGTGACGGAGCAAACTTACCCTTTCTTCGGGAACGGAAAGCACGAGCGGACACCTTGTTGCGAAGCTGTCGTCGCTCCTTGCTGCTGAGCTTCTTGCCCTCCTCGCTAGCCAGGAGGCGCTCATCCTCATCCATCTCCTCTTCGTCCTTCTTGGATCGGGGAAGGTTGGCCATGGGGCTGGTAGCCTGACTCTCGGGCATTGAGGGCTTGGCTCGCATAGAGTTCAGGAGCTGAGTAATCTTCTGCTCAACAATAGGGTCGGTAGGCTGAGGGGCCTTGCCACGAGACTTGGGCTGCGATGCATGGCGCTGAGCCTGTTGTTGTTGCTGAATGATCTGCTGCTGTTGTCGCTGTTGTTGCTGAGCCTTGGCAAGAGCGGCTTGGGAATGGGCGCCAGGCCAGAGACGGCCATTGTTCTGTGTAGGCAAAACGGGTGGTGAAGGAAGACCAGCGTTCTCTTGCTCAATGCTGCTAGGGTCGACAGTGAAAAACTGTTGTGTCTCGGTCTGCGACTCGAAATCCATATCCATATCCGACGCACCCAAAGTAGCCTGCGAAGGAGATGTGTTGAAATCAAACAGATCAGCCTCGGGGCTGAAGGTGGTTAGGTAGTCAATGTTGCGGAAGTCTTGGTAGCCAGTGTTGTTTGTCTGGTTAACGGCCATTGTGTTGGCGATGGCACCGGGCACAAAGCCAGTCTGTTGTCTGTACATGTCATAGTTGTGACTGGGACCGCTCAGGCTCTGGGCAGTTGTGGTGGCGGGAGCAGCGACAGCGGCTGAGATAGGGCTGGCGAAGGTAGCCTTTGATGTTCCTGATGGTGATACTGAAGTAGCAGGAGATTGGAAGTTATCGTACTCGGTAAGATCGAGGAGAGCGTCGATGTCGACGGTATTCTGGCCAGGACCCGACATATTGTTGAATCAGTTCGGCGATACCGGAGGATGTAGTCTTTGGTGATGAGTGAGAGATTGAATTCGTCGCCCAAAAGATGATCAGTGAAAGACTGGAGTATTGCCGCGATAGATTCAAGTCTGTTGTGTTATCTTGTTTAGAAGATGATTGAAAAGTAGTTGTTGTTGAGAGATGGAAGTTCTGTAACAGAAGCGATTGTTTGGAAGTTGAGAAGGGGAAAGATGGAACCAGGCAGAAAATCGGGAACTGGGGAGGGACCGTGTTCTATGAATGGGGTGGGTGCCTTGGTACCTAGGCGGTACGTACCCGCCGGGTCCGACAACAAGATCCCCGGCGTGTCAGGGAGGAAGAGACTGGTGAAAGCCACTGAAGCCCACTTGGGTAATCCACTATAAACATGCTCAAGGCCCCCAACTTCAGGGACTCGGCCCCTGAAATGATTCCATTCGAGCGCTATGAACCGCTAGATCCAGGTCTCTCTGTCTGGTAACGCCGGCCGTTGTCAGGGCTGACCAGGGAGCAGGGATAGATCGGCGGCCGGGAATCCGACTAGTGAGGGAGAGGAGTGAGGACGCGTCAGCTCTTTTCTTGGGTTGTGCAAGCCAAGGGTGGAAGCCAAGGGCCAAGGAGGTGGATAACTCATCGAGGCAGCGCCGTAACTCTAGAGGCCAATCAAGATGAGCCTCTGACGACCGAGCCTCTCAGAGACAGCAGCGAGCGTATCCCTGTTTCGTCCTCCGAGGGGTGCGGAGCGAACAAGGTGCGAGTCTTTGCGAGCCTTTGCGAGAGTCTAGCTCCAACAAGACAGCGAAACGAACGACCAGAGAAGTCTGCGGCCTGAGGATGACGACGCTCAACTGCCCCTTTGGGACAGGCTTGGTGCCAAAAAGCCCATGATGGAGGCATGGCGCTGGTCTTTTTGGCTCCTCAGAGTCTCATGGCTCGTCTTTGGCTGCGCTTTTTCGTATGCATTTCTGGTCCATCGTCGACTTCACCTGCAGATGCATCTACGAGCTTACGTCTCTCATCCTGTGAGGCTTCGTGGCCTGGGCTCAATCTGGTCAAGCCTCAGGCTGATTATTCTTCTGCCTGCGTCTGAATACCAACATCCCCTCCTGTTTGAGGTTATCAAGCTTGATGCAGACAAAAGCACGGCTAAATAATTCCTCCGCCCAATAGCTTTGTGATAAGGGAAGATCAATCTCATCGTCACCGTTAAATCCGGCGGCTGCTCCAACCGGACGGCAAAGCGGCAGCCCATCGCTATCGGTTATCATGGCTGGAATGCTCGTCAGCAAACTTGCTACAAGAAGCCTCGGACCATTGATGTGTGAACTATGCAGACTGGAGTGCAGGTAAACAACAAATACCAGCCAATTCACTGATCAGCGTTGGCGGATACTGAAACTTGTCTTCCGTCCGACCCGAGCGTGGCTGTACAAAACAATAGAATTGTGCCCTTACACTGGCTGGTATGCTTTCCAAAGCTTGTCTCCTGCTTCCAGAGTCCACTATTACGATGCTCAAGTATCGCTATATGCAGCTACTTTTCCTCAAGCGATGCGTTGCCAACTCAGATCATCAGGGAGGATACGCTGATATGATTCATTTCCCTCAATTCTTTGCTCATTTCAATAAGAAATGAACAGACAAGGTCTTGCCTTACCGTAAAGACACTGCGGGGATGACCATCACCATCAATATCATCCATCGATTGCACTGCCACCGCCTTCATATCCCAAAATCCCACCACCGCAAGCACAGTCCATTTCAGAAGCCTGCGAAGAGTCCCCGAGTCCATCCCACCGCTCACTTTTCCTCTTCTGCTCTAACTACTCCGTACGCTGCTGGCTGCTCCATCTCTCACTGCTCGCTCTTTATTCCTGTTTGCTCACTGTCTTCTACTGTGCCACGCTGCTATAATCGTGTAAACCCACACAGTAACATCAGCGGGCACCCATGAGGCTGTGTCATCAGAGTTGGAGTCTTGGCTTCCCAAGTAAGCTCAATGATCGTCGTTCTTGCGATGATTTGAACCACTCATCTTCTCTGGTGGTCTCCGTCGTGCCACAAAGAATGACATCGGGTGTTAATAACGCCGTTATGCCGTTGCCGGGCTCTAGATGTTGAAGGCACCGAGTAATCTTCGGCGTTTACAGTGCTGCTAGTATCCGTACGGGACGGATCTGTGTTGACATCCAAGCCTCAAACCCGGTTTGTTTTTTTCGCCACTCCCCAACCAATGAGTGTTGGATTCCCGTGACAAGACAAACCGATCGACAGTCTCGACAAAAATAGAACTTCCCAGTTTGTGGTCGCCCTGGCGCTGGCTCAACTGCCGCCCTGATTATCTTCTCCACTGCCCCTGACGATGATGGACGACGACACAAGAGGATACGGCGTTTGCCGTTATTATGAGTTTCATCAAACACGCTTTGCTATGCATCAACCGAGACTTGTTTCACAAAACGACGGTTCTCCTTTCGTCGACAGTGGTTCCGTCACTTCATCCCACATACCGGAAGCCTCGAACAAGCTTTGGCTAGGGGTTTCTGCCGTGGCGGGAGTCTCGAATTATGGTCGATCGACTGATTATCGGTACCAGGCTTGAAACATCTGGTTCACGTTACGGCTCGAGAATTTACCCCTTTTGGGCTTATTCATTGAATGTTCAGCCATCTACTCCGTACAATTTCTGATCTAATTTCTGATCTGAAGTTCTTGATTCAACCTTGTGCCAAGACGTCGCTTTCGCTTTACTCAGATCTAATACAACTGCCGGCGGTGATGGGAGCTTATTAATCTTGACGATCCTGGCCAAAGAAGATTTTAGCATTGATAAAATTTCGCATGGTTTAAAGAACACAGCCCATGCAAATTATTAGCCACTTTGGTATGCTGGTCTCGGTATCGCCTAGGTCTGAACTTTTCCAGAAGCTAGATCGTTAGTGACTCCAGTCCCGAACCGCAAGTACATAGCCTCTGCCAAGACCGTGATAAGGCAAGAGGCGATGAGGCTTCTGGCTTCAAAATGGTCCTTGCTGTAATAAAAATAGCTCCATGTGAATGTTGCTTGCGCCTCGATGAATTCGATATCAAGACGATTCGAGGTCACATGTCTAGTCACGTGCTGGATTCACGTGACAGTAGACTCTGCTCGCACGTGATTGGCTACAGCCTGCCTCTAGTTTCAGCCTCTTGAGGCCATCCATCAATGGCCCCATTCGCCTGCATCTGCATGCATTTGGAGAACGTCGTCGGAGCCTTACGTCCTACAACCGTGCGCGCCCAACTGCACTCGCGCCTGAACAGTCGTGTCTGACATATTCCTCGCCCGGCCAAAGTGTCGAACTGGAACGCGCTTATCGGTTTGTATATACCGTGTCTGTCTATCTATCTGTGCCTTGTTGCGACTCGTGAAAGATTGAAACAGTTTCGGCCGTCACATTTCGTTGTTGCATCGCATTGCATAGCATAGCAGGGTATTGCGCAGTATCGCATCGCACGCATCGCGACAGCCTATTCTTTTTTGCTTGTGTTCTCCAACTTTGAAGATACGGTTACCATCCAAGCTTGCACTTGCAAACAGGTACTGCAAAGAGCATCGTCCTCTGCAAACATATCGCGTTCTACTAGGCCTCAGCAGGTCCTATCAAGTTGCTATTTCAGTTCCCTCGTCGGAACATATCAACTGAAACTCTATCACTCGCCACTATGGTAAGCTGACCGCAGCCGTACAAAATGGGGAGAGAAAAACGAAACCTGCCCGCGGCTGTGGCAGGTGGCCCAAAGGAGAGGCATAGGCGTGCACAAAGATCTCAGTATGATCATACAGCACCTGTTCCCCCTGGCTTTGTTGCCAAACCAGCTCTTCCAAAGACAACCAAACACCACTCGTACTTCGAGTTTGTTGAAAACAAGGACAAGAAAAAGAAGCTTGAATTCCAGGTATAATGCGACTGTTGCGCAACGAGGTCATCACAGCACTCACCACCATGTATAGATCACTACAAAGAAAACACCCCCTCCTGGTTTTGAGTTTGTCCCTGCCGGCAACCCTGAACTAACTCAAGCATGCAAAGAACTGTCCCGAGAAAAAGATGCCATGATATTTATCGTATCGGTATGCAAAACACAGATGTATTGGTCTGAGCCGTCCATTACTAACCTTGCCGCATGAAGAACGCAAAAGAAGCATCCGGCTCAAATATCTTGGCTCACCAAGTCCATCGCATTGGACATCATGTTAGAGAAACAATCGTCGAGGAAGCCCGCGCGGGTCTAGGGCATGTCATGGAGAACATGCTTGCAGCCCCTAGCGGTATTCCCGAGCCCATCCCCGAATCTCAAGAGGAATACGATGCACAAGTTGACGCTGCCTTACGCGATCTGTTTCCCAGAATCCCAAACACGGATCGACGGATGATCATTGAACACGCTTTTAGACGGGTTTGTTCTCCCTGACACCTTCATATAGACGAGGTATTTATTATTATAGGATCCAACGAACAAAAACAACAAGGAAAAAGTAGGCCTTTCGGAAGATATAACACTCGCCCGAAGGGTTCAACTTGCAGTCCTCGCTCACATTCGTCATACTCACACAAGGTATGACACTCTGCTGAGGGAGACCACATGGCAGAACGCTCGCAAAGTTGTCGAGGCCCTCTGTTTAGACACCCTCGTCAAGTGGCGAGGAGATGAGGAGAGCGGTCGGGACCAGCTGGATGAGATATTGAGGGAAGTCGTTGTGATTTCCGACTCAGAAGGTGAGGAATCTGGCAACGAGTCCGACTCATCAATCGAAGAGGTGGTGTATCAGTCTACGAATCCCGTTCCCAGTAGGCCTGTACCGAATATCTCTGGCCAGGCTGGTGCCGGTCACCTCCAATCTCCCAGACTTAACCAGGGCTCACGAACATCCGCCACGCCCAAGCCAAAAGGAAAGGTGAAGAAAAGAAAGCGTAAGACATCCGCAGAGAAGAAAGGACAGCGCGGATTCAAACGGTACCAAGCTGCTTGGCAAGACGCCATTGACAGAAGCCGCAATGTACAAGAGCCAGCTCCCCAATCTCCCCAAGGGCCCTCCCCTCAGTATACCCGTGGTCCGCTGCCGCCTACGGCTCTGGTTCCCTTGAGCGATGAATTGCCTGCCCCATCCCAGCTCAGAATTGTTTCTGGGGGTGCAGGGCCTGCACCTTATGAGAACGGTTATGTTGGGAAACCTCAATATCCCGCAAATGGCCATTTTATTAGTTCAGGGCCACAAGTTGCCCGCAAGGTAAAGTCACCATTTTATGACGCGCCACCTAGCGCTCATCCGCCTGTGTCGAGAGTGGCAGATCGACTGCAGGATATGTTGGTGCAGTCCATTGAGCCAGCGTCTCCTGATGCTATGAAACCGTCCTTTGTGCGTGCAGTACCCCCTCGGGGACAAGGCTTCAGAAATGAGCCCCCTATGACCACCAGTATGCAGCATCCAGTTATCATATCTTCTCCATTACGAGGCCCTGTTACAAGAGGCGAGCCCATGGAAATATCACGGCCTGTAATGGGTGAACAGTTGGTTCATGGAGATAGGCCCTACCAAATGTCTGGCCATGATCCCTCACCACCCCGTGGTCACATGTTCGATGCCCCTGCGCATCACTATAATACCAGATCTCATGGAATACCTGCAGCTCCGGCTCCTTTGGATCCTTCACATCGTTATGATACAAGATCGCGTGGAACACAGAACAACCCAGCGAGGATTTTAGTAAGTCGTCGGCCATATGACGAGCCACAAAGACCGGGAATTCGTGATACCCCAGTTGTCATGGAAGACCGTGGTGGGTTCTATGAACGAGTCCCAGTTCATTCAACTGGAGATTTGCCATCATCATCTCGTGATGAAGCAGGGCCTGGCTTTAGACTCGCTGCGGAGCCATATAGAGTTGCAAGGGAGCAACAGACGGGGCCTTGGCAGGAGAACTCCCGGCTCGTACCAGGCAACAGAACCAACACAAACATTGAGATGGTCCCCATCAATGGCGTGTCTCTGGAAGATCGACATCGCCCTATCGTAATGGACAACCGAGCCGGACCAGCTCATGTCCCTGTGTCTTCAGGAGCTCGAGGTGATATTAGAAGTTACTTTGAGCGAGACCCTCGTCCCGTCCGTTATAATCCACCTGGCCCAGAGCCTCGTCCGGTCATAAATGATCCGTTGGTTCCAGGCTACGAACCGTACCGCGAGGTGTAAGCAGAGTATGGCTCGTCAAATCAGGGCAATGCTAATACGATATAGTCGTTACGAAGAACGAGTACCCGAACCTTTTCAACATCGAGAGCCAGTGCATCGATACTACCGAGAAGAGCCCGTTGTTGAAGGAGACGGACGACCTCGGCCTCTACACCCACGTCGAATGGAGGATATAATTGTGCTTGAGTAATGCTATAAGATGAATTGGGGAATTGCGGGCACTGTTTGTTTTGCTCTTGATAATGCATGTGCGTAAAGTATTTGAGCGTGTTGAGCATGGCAACAGGCGTTGGAGGTTACATTGTTGATATTGCAGTCCGGCAAAAGCGATGGTGATGGAATGAACTTTGGACGATGGCATGATCTGATGATACCCCGATTCGGAGGAAAGACTTGACTATTACAAGAACTAGTATTTGAAATGTTAGACGTTTGGACGAGGCAGGCCTTTTATTTTATTTAGTACGATGATGAACCTTGTACGAATGGACTTCATGATTGCTTGACTTTTATTTACCCTAAAACAACCCATGATCTAAACTCGAACTTGAAAAATAAAACAAATGCCGAAACCTCATGACGCATCGAATGGGTATAACTATGGCATCTAGTTGCGTCCTCTCCTAGGCTTTCCCACGCCAGACACTCCGTGTCTCTTCTCAACGCCAAGTCCCTTTCGTCCTGCAGCAATGCCTCCTCTTCCACTCTTTCCGCCACGACCGGCTCCTCTACCGCGGAAGCTTCCACGGCTACCCCTATCCCGTCCAGGGCTGATCCTGCTCTTGACTGCCGCAACGTCGTTGTCATCCATCTCGAAGTCCTCGTCATCGTCTTCCTTGCTGCGACGGTTGGAGAACTTGAGCTTGCCTCCGCGACCGCGCTTGGCCACGTCCTTGCCCTTGAGAGCAGCGACGTAGGCTCCAACGCCGGAAGCCTCAGGATTGGGCTCGTCGACGTCCATGGCACCCTCGTCGTCACTGTCCTTGCCGAGGATGAGTTTGCCGTCGAGGTCGACCTTGGCCTTGGTGCGTGTGGGCTTGCGCATCTTAACAGGCTTAGTAGAAGAGATGTTGGCCAAGGCCTTCTTGTCGAGCAGATCGAGAGGTTCATCGTCGTCTTCAACAATATATGTCTTGCCACCCTTGTGGGCCTTCTTCCTTTGCTTAGGAGCCTCATCATCGGATTCACCATCATCAGAGTCAGAGTCACTGCTGTAAAGGGCCTGGTCGTATTCGTTCTCGAACTGGCGCTTGGGCTGAGCCTCGTCGTCGTCACTATCGTCGCCGTCATTCTCACCCTTGGCAGCATCCTTCTTCTTCTTGGAACGCTCCTTGGTCTTGCGGATGTTGACAATCAATTTCTTGTCGTCATCAGGTGTGTTCTTGTGAATATTGTCATAACCAAAGCGACGGACCATGCGCTCCAGAATATGCTTGACCTTGGCCTTGAAGTGACCCTTGTGCTCATGACTCCAGACAATGAGGTTGGGCACGAGAGTCGAGAGACGAGGAAGCATGAGCTCGACAGGGAGACCAATGACGCAGACCTTGACGAAACCCAAGCAGCTCTTGACGATCTCTCTGTTATTGGAAGTAAGGAAAAGATCCATGGTCTGGACCAAGTCAGATAGAGTAGCGTCGCTCAATTCGCTTCGGAACTCATATAGAAGTCGGCTGATGGCCGTAATAGAAGCTGAAATCATGTGAGGTGTGCTGCCAGCCAAACCGGCGCTGACCATAGTGAAGAACTCCTCGATATTGGCGGTTCCAGCAGGGGCATCATCGGGCATGTGAGGAACCTTGCTGTTGTCGATGGGCGTTCCATTAGCCTGGACCATACGGTGTCCCATGCGAACCAGGAGCTCATAAGCTGTCTCACGAGCACGCTCATTGTTCTCCTTGCAGGAGATGACAACTTCGCTGAGCACAGCAGGAATGAAGTGAAGGGATGTATCGGGAATGAAAGGTAGGAGGGCAATAATGGCAGCAAGGCGCTCTCGTCGAGCAGGAGCTGAGACCTTCTCGGTGCTAGAGACGATGAGTTGCTGGAGCTCAGCGCTTCTCTCCTGAAGAGCAGCCTTTCCGATCTCAGAGTCCGCTAGGCGAGGGATGAGCTTGTATGCCTTCTTTTGAAGTTGAGGCTCCTCCTCCTTGTTGATGATGACTTCGGCAATCTTGAAAAGAGCGGCGAAGCTTTCCCTGGGAAGATAAACTGACATTGTGATGACGAGATCCATCAATGTCTGGGCTGTTGAAGGCATGTGATCCTTGGACTTTTGGTTCTCTTTCTTCTTGTCTGCTGGCTTCTCCTTCTCTAACTCAGTGGCGAGCATAGTGCTGACTCGGTCGAAAGTCTCCATCAACTCAGCGTTGGGTGTGATGCTAAGGAAGGTGTTGATGGTCTGAAGAATAGGACCTCGGCTTTGAGGAAGAGTTTGCGTGTAAACGTTGAAGAGGACTGCGAGCATGTTGCCTGCAAAGTTGGAAAGGTACTCGAGGTTCTTCTTGGCATCAGCGCGGCTGACTCGGCTCTGAAGAACGAGATCCTCCTCCTGGTCTTCAATGCTGGCAATAGCTTGGTTGGACTCGATCAAAGTCTTGAGCGCTCTGCAAACATCCAGTCGCAGCTCAACTTGCTTGTACAGGAGGTTAGCCAAAATCTCGGCGAAGCCCTGGTCGAAAGCCTCGGTAAGGTCCAGGGGAAGATCGCAGTAGCCGGGAAGAGTAGACCAGATCTGCTGTACAACTGTTTCGTAAATCTTGACCTCCATTGTCTTCTCAGCCTGTCCATGGTCAAGGACTCTTTGGAACATGACCTCACTCAGAGGAACCATTTCGCTCTTGAAGTGAGCCAGGTTTGTGTTGCTAGTGTAATCTCGTAGAATAGGGAACATCCAAGCACGGCCTGGCTGGCCCTTTGCTGGCTTTGCGAGGTTGAGAGGGAGAATCGAGAGAACAGCTTCAGGGCCCATTGCTCGGATAGCCTTTCCGATAACTTCGTCGGCCTCCTTCTTGTTGCGGAACGAACCGTTCTCTCGGATCTCGCCGATAGTCTTGGTAACGTTCATCATGATAGGATAAGACCTCCATCTCAAAGTATCGAACATCGCTCCCAAAACGTTGAAAGTCTGGAGCCAAGCAGCCTGGAACTGAACAGTCAAAAGAGACTCTGCTGACTTGGCCAGCTTCTCGAGAACCTTCTCGTCGAAAATTGAAGGCTCAAGGATAACGTTTTGAGGGATACAGTTGGCCATGAAAGACACTAGACATTCTGAGGCGGAAATTCGAATATTCTCGGAGGGAGCCTCGAGGAACTGTGCGACCATATCGAACAGCTGGGGGAGGTTCTGGAAAGTCTCCTCAGGCTCGACCTGGGCGGAAACATCGTATCCTCGGGACAGAATGGCGAGCCACGGGGGAACAAGCTGGGTGTCGTTGGCAGCTGGTCGCAATTCGGAGATAATTTCCATAAGTCGCGGGAGCTTGGCTGATGAAACCTCATCTGTCATGCCCTCGAAGATCATCTCAAAAATTTCGAAAGACGCCATGGTCATGTACTCGTTTCCGCTCTTTGCGATGCCCAAGAGGAGCTCGCACAGAGACTCGATCTTCTTGCTGGGCCAGCCTCCACTGGCAGCCGCAACAGTCTTGACCAGTTGAAGAGCGTGGATCATAGCAGGGTCATGGCTAACGTCGGCCTTCTTTCCCTTGCGCGCCTGCGCAATCTTGCCGGCGAGATCCTCGAGGTTCTTGGTAGCAGTCTGGGCGCACATGTCGGCAGCAGGGTGATCCAGGGAGGGGCTCGGAGGCGGGTTTCGAAGAACCGTCTTCAGAGCATCTTGCGACCTCTTTCGCACCTTTGGTCGGTGGTCAACAGACATGTTCAAGAGTCCAGCAACAGCTCGTCGAGGACCGATTTGGGAGACAGAAAGCTCCCAAGAAGCAGCATCCTGGGCCAGAAGAAGAGATTCGAGACATCCTATGGACGATCGCAACAACGGGGCTTCGGCATCCTGCAACAAAAGTACGGGGGCGAGAAGAGTAAGAATCTGTGTGAACTTGGATCGGAGGAGAGGTTGTGGGGCATAAGGCGTAACGACGTCGAGAAGGTAGACGACAGGAGTCGCCAATTCTGGATTCACGGTGTCATTGCTGTTCGCCTGCTGAAGAAGGGCGAGAAGAGCGGCAAAGTATCCTGTTGGCGTAGGGGCCTCGTTCTGTTCCTTGAGAGTCGACTCGACGGCCTGAAGTACAACGACAGTCTACAAGCAAAAGTTGTTAGTGTGCGACTCAAGATTGAAGACGCTGGAGATGACAAAGTAAAGCAAAACATACCCTCTTCTGACTCTGAAGTCCAGGGGACTTGATCTTGTCCAGCTTTTCAGCCAGAGAAGGGGTCGCCATCTTGATTCTGAGCAATTCAATGCGCAACCACCAACTGGATTAATCGTTCGGTGAAAAGAGACCCCAGCCAAAAATTCCCAAATTTTTACTTGCTTATCGCACCCCGCTGAACCGATAAGGATTTTGATGTGGACTTTCTGGGCGGAAGGAGCTAAGCCACATCTGTCATCCTCCCCGTTATGAGGATGTGGCGTCAGCTTACCGCTGTATCCGAACGCCTACGTACTGGGCTGTAGCTGTGCCCTTCGGAGCTGACCTTGGGTAAGGTGTTAGCAGCTCGCGCCTCTTGTTACTCAATCGCAAATACGTCTGTAGCCTCGATTTCTCTTCCATTTTTAGAGAAACATCATGGCTTTCCTCATTCTTGTCATAGGAGACCTCCATATCCCGGATCGGGCGCTCGACATTCCCGCCAAGGTACGCGCGGTGCTTCCAAGGTCGCGCGCATCGCTAACAGCGTCTCTGTATCTGTAGTTCAAGAAGCTTCTCTCTCCCGGAAAGATCAGCCAGACGCTTTGCCTCGGAAACTTGACCGATAAGCACACGTACGAGTACTTGCGATCCGTCTCCCCCGATCTGAAGATCGTGAAGGGCCGCTATGACGTCGAGGCCACTTCCTTGCCATTGACGCAGGTTGTCACCCACGGAAGCCTTCGAATTGGATTTCTAGAGGGCTTCACACTTGTCTCTAATGAGCCCGACCTTCTTCTGGCTGAGGCGAACAAATTGGATGTGGATGTCCTGTGCTGGGGTGGCACTCACCGCTTTGATGCCTTCGAGTACATGGACAAGTTCTTTGTAAATCCCGGAAGTGCAACCGGCGCATTTATAGAGGGATCGGGACTGGAAAGCGAAGAGCCAACACCAAGCTTCTGTCTGATGGATGTATGTGCTTTACGAACAGTCCGTCAGTGTATGAGTTTGTTTACTGACTACCCTAGGTCCAAGGCATTTCACTCACCCTATACGTCTACCAATTACGAAAGGACGACAAGGGCAATGAGAACGTGGCGGTTGAGAAGGTTACATACACAAAACCAGTTGAGCCTTCAGCGGGAGGGTCATCATGAAATTCATATAGATAGGGGGAGTTTACATTCAGCGACGTATTCAAGATCAGCAGCAGAATTTATACCCAGTCACACTCTGGAAGACCACGAGATGGGACTTTGATATCCAACAAAGCATCAATTGGCAAGACGAACTGCCGAATGTTGACCAATTGGGTCTTGTGTGTGTCAATAAAGACATTAAAACTGTAAATACAAATATTGACAAAAATAAACACCATTATCCATTCCATCGCTTTGTAGAGGTATCTTGGGCATGTGACCAGTCTGTATGATCCAGCGAAGCAGTATCAGCGCCGACAAGCAACATACTCCTTTTGAATAAACAAGAACAACAAATGACAAGAACGCCCAAATGCTCTACCGAACTCCCGCTATTGCAATATGCATCATTACAGCATCATACTCCTTCGCCTAGATGAGGCTCGCTCCCTGGCTCCAGCGCCATCCTCGGTGTGAACTGCTGAGGAGACACGCCGCGATGGTCGACGGGTAGTGACCTTCTTCTTAATATCGGCAGAAGCTTCTTCGTCATTTTGTGGTGATGAGGGTGTGAATTCATAAACATCAACTTCGCTGACACCAGTAGTGTCAGAAGCCGTCTCCTCCTTGACTTCTCCATCTTCGTGTGAGGTTTCACTGCTGGCAACAATGTCTTGGATCATCATAGAGGTACGTCTTCCGCCACGCATAGTTATAGGTTTAGGGACCTCGGGAGATGGTCCTTTGCCAGCCAGAGGGCTAGCAGGAATGCTACCAGGCTCGTTCTCTGTGTTGGTGGCGTTGGCATTGGGCAGATTCTTCCATGACTCTTCAGCACTGCTCTCACGCTTCGTCCGGGTTGTATCTGGGGCTTGCTCAGCTACACTAGACCTCCGAGCATATTTGCCTTCTCCAGCAACCGCGTCGAGCATCTCCTTGGTCGGTCGCCGCATTTTATCTCTGAGGTTAGGCTCTGCATAGCTGACTGCGGTTCTATTTCGTCGGCTGGGCCTTGCTGGTTCTCTGCTCGCATTGACGTCACCAGGTGGAGGTGTTCCTCCTCGTCCGGGTTCCTGGGATGCGGCAGTATCTGGTGAGTTGGGGGAGAGAAGTGCTGGGTCTGTGAAAGGTGTTGTGAGTCCGCATGTGACCTCCACAACTTCAGGGGCTGCAGGAGGCTCTAGTACAGTTTCGATGGTGATGGGAGCCAAGGTCTTGGATCTGGACTTAGGCCGCTCTTGAGAAGACTTTGATCTCATTAGGTCCGCTTTGGCTGCAGCGACTTCATCAGTCACAGCTGGCTTGGAAGTCTTCTTTGGTGAGGTCAAATCGTCATTGGTGCTCTTGGCTGCAAGAGGCTTCCTTGTGCCTGTCGCACTCGCCTTTTCACGAGCGTCCTTTCTCATGTTGCTAAGTTCTTTCAATGTTCGACCTCCAGCCTTCTCACGGATTGAGGGCTTGTCAGTAATGTTTCGTGGGGGCTCATTTTCGTTGTTCACCCTCTGAGATCTGCTCGTAACCATATCATCTCGAGCGGCGAGCTTTCGCTTTGATCCAACCTTGACTGGTTGGGGTAGAGGTACCGGGGTTTCGTCAACAATTTCTCGTACAGTGTTCTCAATTGATCTCGTTGCTAAGGGCTTTGCCTTGACTGGCTCCGCTTCCTTAGGTTTAGTGGCATTCGCTTGTTGCTTCTTTTCGGGTGAAGGTGATCTCGGTAAGGTCTTGGTGGTTTGAGGTGATGTGAGCTTTTCGGGTGGTGCGAGTTTCCTTGTGGGACTTTCTTGTACGGGCGCCTGTGTAGGTGTAGGTGTCGGTGAAGGGCGTGAGCGTGTGGGTGAGTCAACCTTGACAGGCTCCTCTTCCTCCTCGATGAAATGGGAGACGGGAGGAGGTCCAATTTCTGGTGACTGAGATGTGTCGGCCATGTCATCGTTTTCGGCCTCTGACCGAAGTGCTAGGATTTGTTCTTGGCTGCATCTTGTTAGAGAACTTCTTGTTTATGCTGATCGAATGACTCACTTCATGGACTGTCTCGGGTAGGACTTGGTTTCTGAAATATGTCCCAGTTCCTCAATTTCACGGGCCATATCTCTAAGGCGTCGCTGTGAAGGACTGGGTCGAGCTGAGCTGAAGCTCACCCTAGGCTTTGTTGACTTTCTTGGTCGTGGAGAGTGTCGCTTCATAGGCGGCTCAAGACCAAGACCAGCAAGAAGGGTACCCCATTCTGTGAGTTGGGATTCAAGCTTTGCCTTGATAGCAAGTGCATGATCAGCAATTCGTCGAGTGTCGTTATCTTCGAGCTCCTTCTCTAGCTCTATAATACGACCTCTGAGCTCCAAGTTCTCTGATAGCATACAGGCGCAGTCATTCTCGAGTTCTCGGATGCGGAGGGCACGTATGTTGTTTGATTTTGCAAGATCGCGGTTCTGGCGTAGCAGTTTCTTTCGAACTAGATCACAAGACATGGTCAGCTCCCGTCAAGTTACTCATAGGAGTTCTAGATGTTGGAACATACGCGTTTCGAGACTGTCCGTAGACACGGGGGGTTCGTTCAGTCTAGCCATAGCTCATAATGCGATGGATCGTGACAATGTGAACAGAGGCTTCCTGTAGAGTTAGTAGGAGACGTTGCTGATATGCTCTCGCACAAGTCACAGAGTGTTGTTGGGTGTCGGTCTGAAAAAGGGAATTTTTGGTTGCATCTATTTACTGTCGTAACTGTTTTTGTCATAGCGCTTGGTTGCTGGTTGCCCCAGTGACGGAACTCCCCACGTTGAACCCCACCATCGTTGGACGGAAACGCAGTGTTCGAGTTTACTGCTAAAGACGCCGCGAATTATTCCAAGTTTGGTGACACGCCATAAATACGACCATGTCATATCCAACGCGACCGATTTCCTCGCATATGCGCGCCCCGAGCGCGTCTGCATCCTCAAGTGGGCAGTCACCAGCATTGTTAGCGCGAATCGAGGAGAAAAAGGCCGAACTCGAAAACCTCAAAGAGCTTCGAGAGCTCAGCGCAGCGGTCGCAACACAAATGGAAGCTTTGGAACAGAAACTCTCGACTCTGTCCGATGGAACAGAGGGTAATGGACCTATGTGAAGTTGATCAGTGCTTAGACTGACTCTCAGTAGCAATTGCAGCCGTTGTTGGAAACTGGCATAATGTGCTACGTGCCATCAACATGGCTTCTTGTAGGTTCTCAAAAGGTTATGACTGTTGATCTTGTCTGACTTTTCAATAGCTAAATTAGCCAAGACGGCAGCCGATCCCACAAACACATCGGAAGATTCAACAGGGCCCCTGCCTCAAACTCTAGTCCGAATTCCAACAGAGCATGCACCAGCTCTGCAAGCCCAGGCAGAAGCCGCAGAAGCCGCAGCCGAGGAAGAAGAGTCATGAACAGTCTCGATCATGGTCCAAATTACGAAAGCCGACATATTTCCTGGCAGTTTGTAGAGTGCCTTGCGCTTCATGGGCGCCTCCGTGGGGATATACCACAGGCAACATCTATTTGACAGACACCGCATATTCCTTGCCATCTCCACGAGGTTGATTCTGGATACTGGCATCCTTGAGCCAGGCAGCAGCAATTACTTGCAAGTCCCAACTATCTCAGCACAGTATACTGCGATCACAACCCGATGATAAGGCGAAGCCTCGACTGCCACCTCGTGCCTATGAAACGGCTGAATCCATGTCTGGGAGGGCTCCCAGGTAGATGAGTGTTCAGCACGAAGATTGGCACCCCAGAAACCAGGCTTGTTTTCAGACTACACCTAGTCTTCCATCTTTGGTGATAAGTTTCCATGCCAAAGGCACCAGGATGCTGGGGGAGCCTGGGGTAGTCCATGAAGAGGTGGAGAGTATTCACCTGTCAACGTTGGTCCACAGATCCCATGTCAGCTCAAAAGAGGCAACAGAAGTTGTTTCGATCCGAGGAAGATCCGGTGGGGCTATCGCAGGTTGAACGAGGGATTGGAGTGTGTTTCGTTGTGAATCCTCCACCAGGTCTTAGAGGCTTAGTAGGTAGACAGTCGATAGAGTTCTTGTTGGTATGGGGCGACGATATATGTGGCTATATACTTCATGTCGTCTTCCATGGCTAATTCCTCAAACTTGCTCCGGACTTTCTGGTCGACATAAAGGAACAATTACGTATCCATTGCGAGTTTACTGGCTTAATTTGAGCCCTCAAGTAAAATTTCACAGCAATCATCATATAACACATAGTGTAGTTGTGGGTATTTAGTTGTGATGGTGATTCGGAACTGCATATGCAGCAGAAGTGGATACCATTAACTCATGTCAATACCATAGGCAGCAAGATAAAAGTATGGCCCAGAACGCGGCAGGCTTGGTATGGACCCTCAAGATTCCAAAGACTTGATAAAGTTTAGATGTTGACTCTCCTAATCAGCGGATTTGCCTATATTTAACTGTCTAATAGACTAGACGTAGTACCGAGATGACGATTCTATTTAGACACTTTCTGGAGCTGAAGTGATTATTATGTATAACCCACCTGGGACTTATGTACGTATGAGCTGCACAGTGGGACTCCCGCTCTGGGGCAGTCATCTTATAAGTCGACCAATGAGAGAGACTTTGAGTTCGTGGAGACAAAAGCCGTTGAGATTGTGAAATGATGGACATGACTCGACAATTGATTTATGAAGGTTATGGATAGAGTTCAGAAGGCGTTTGGCTGTTGAACTGTTAAGAGTCAAGAGATTCAAGGTATTTGAGATGTTAATGAAGGTGATAAATGGAAGGCACAGCCTGTAACTGCACAAGACTGTACAGAGTAGCAAGATGGCAATATGCAGGTTTGCGGTTGCCGTGGCTCTTGTTGTTGTTTGTTTTTATTGACGCTGCCTAACTTACAAGCTTTCTTCCCCTCCCCTCCCCATCATCAACATCAGCAGCAGCATCTCATCATCTCTCCCCGTTCACCATTGCTAGACATTTTGGTCGTTTTTGGTTTCATCAATTTTTGATCACATCCATCCATCACATCACATTGGCCTCTGCAGTCTATCACACTCAGACAAGGCCCCGCTGTTGGCCGTCGCTTTGATACTATTATCCCTGCTCCTCGTGAAATTGCGCTCAGGTCCCTGGCTAATATTCCCTGGAATTTGAACTACGACTCGTCTGGTGGCGCTCCAGTCTCTAATCATTGTCTCTCGAGAGCCTCTCACAGCCTGGCCCTGGCTTTCTAGCCTCGCTGTTAGCCTAGGGGTCTCCCTCGGCTCCATCGAGAACTCCGTCCCAAGAGGCTCATTGTTCAGAGGCCTTCCATATCCATATCCGCATCCATGGCTACTATCATGGGTCATCAACCCCAAGTCCACCGTGCCACTAACGAGACCCTGGCCTCTCCAAGGCCCGAGGCCAACCAGGATGTTAATTTCATCGAGCCCAATTCTGATACACGTTCCTCTTCGATCCCCTCTTCCTCTCCGTCATCTCGAGGGATTCTTCAAGAGCTTTCAGCCGATCAAGTTCATAACAAGAGTCTTGCTTGGAACTCGTCTCGAAAGGTTAACAACCAAAGCCCGCAATTGTACTTGAAGACCGGTCCTATCAAGCTGCCCGCAAAGACGGTCCCATCTCGAGGGCCACGGCGCTCACTCATTGAGTCTGACAGCTTCGAACTCCTCGATGCGGTTCCTGAAGAATCAATTGAATCCAGCGACTCTGATACTGCGCCCAGTGGGCCTTCAGCTTTGACTTCACACAAGCTACCCTCTCAAGGTTCGTTTCTTCCGTCTTCCATCATGACTCTGATTCACAGCTTGCAAATTCCCTTCACTATTTGTACAATCTGCTAACCAAGCCAACAAAGGAACCACTGTCAATTCACACCCGTTGTTGGATGCAGAGCCTCAAATTGGACACAACTTAGAGACTCATCTAGCAGGTCAGTTTGAATGGCTCGTGGCGTTTCCAGTGCCAGCTAGTACCACCAAGGACCACGGCTCTTCATACGACAGTGAGAACGATCACCACGACGTCGAGATCGCGGTTCATGGCTGCACTTTGCTGTCACGACGTCCGGGCCCCGCCGGTAATTCTAAAGCTGACGTCTTCAACCTTCTAGCCACACCATTGATTGCTGAGGAGTATATGGCTTTGGGATTTGATCCTTCTCAAGCCAAGATGGCACTCCCTCCCCCTCCAGCATATGAGCTTCACCAGAATGTTCCACTTAAGATTCCCGAGGTCATCGAGACGGTAGAGCCTGTTTCGCCTTCTCTTACTTTGATTAGTGAGAGAGGCAGTAGTTATGCAGGTTCCTCTAGGACCGGATCCTTCTCGGTGCCCCGAATCGAGGACTCTTTCGAGGAACTTGATAAACTCGAGGATGAGCTCGAGGCTATCAAGGCTTTCACCCAGCCACAACGCATCCCTGTGCCTGAGAATACTGCGCCCAGCAATAAACATCTCGAACCACCCTCCACGAGTAAGAAGCCGACCGTTTCAAAGAGGGCATCAGTTATCGGCATGTCCTCCACAGTCCGCATCAAACAGACTGAGCGACCACAGCTTCCTCTTCGACGATCAACCTCTCTGGTATTTAGAGACAAGAAGCAGGACGACGCCGACAACACCCCGGATTTGAAACCACAGACTGCACGCGGAAAGCTGACCAACTCTCACTCTGCACCATTGAAGGCGCCTGTCAAGTCTACGAAGCCCCCTACTGTCCCCAAATTTGAGCTTCCTGGTGAGGCTGTCTCTCGTCGCCTGAAGGAACAGCGCGAGGCTCGTCGAGCCCAACAGGCTGAGGCTCAGAAAGCTTATGCGCCTCCTCCGAGACCAAAGTCTAGTAAACCACTTACCAAGCCGAACTTCGAGCTTCCAGGGGAGGCGATCTCTCGCCGGAAGCGTGAAGAGCGTGAGGCCAGGCTCAAGGCCCAAGAAGAAGAGGAACAAAAGAAGCGGGAGTTCAAAGCGAGGCCTGTGCGTCATAGTTTAATGCCGGGTAGCATTCCGCGAGAAACGATTACTAGTCTTGCTCGACAAGGCAAGCTCCCGCAAGACGATGTAACTAAGACATCAGCCTCAACAAAAGCAAAGCGCATGTCAATGCAGGGCCCAAGACCACCCACCCTGTCAGAGCCTCCGGTTACCCAGAGTCGAGGTCGCCTTTCCACTGCTACATCACGAGAAGATCTTAGCCGGGCTACCTCAACTTCTACAGGAAGCGGCGGTGGAAAGCGAACTACTCTCACTGCAGAAGAGGCCTATCAACTGAGACTTCGTGGGAAGGAAATTTTTCAGCGTGACAACACAAGCTTCACACGAGACAGAGAGCGTGAGAGGCGTGAACGTGAAGAAGCAACACGCCTTGCTCGCGAGCAGGCTGCGGAGCGCTCTAGAATTGCGAGCCGGGAATGGGCAGAGAAGAGACGACGCAAGGAGTTGGCCATACTGGAGTCCCTGAAGGGACACTGATTAGTTCGAAGACAGGCAAGTGCTTGGTCTCACATTTTGCAAAAGCCTTTTCTAGTGGAGTAGAGGCATTTCGTTCTCCCTAATTTATTTTGCCTTAAGCCTGGAGTTTGGAAGGCTTGGAGTTATAGCACTGGTCATGTGCATTTTTGTTATTGCGATATTGTTGCTTCGAAGGTTTCTATCTTTAGGCGTTCGTCCGTTGGTTTCGAAGGACATTGGTGTACCAAAGAACATTCACGCAGCCAGAGATTGTACCGCTGTACGGTGCTGCAAAACTTAGTTTCAGAGACTATCATCAGATCATAAAATCACAGAATTGTTTTGCCTGTCTTTTCATATCCATCATCCAGAGAGTGACATATAGACTGGTCAATATTGGCTTAATAGACGTTAAGTAGCACCCGTATCAGAACTGAGAGGCTGGCCACTTAAGGTATCTATCAACCAGCATTGGCAACAGGGAAGCTCACTTTCATCTCCAGAACAAGCCTTGCTTTTCCCTGGAATGCCTCAATGATGCCCCCAGTTACTTCTCTGCGACGCCCACGTCAAACACGTACAGTTCTATGGTTATACACTAGTTTTAAACAAAGAGTCAAGATGTATGGAGTTGTAGATGATAGGCAATTAGTTTGATGCTCAGAACTGGGGTCACTTGCATTACGCCGGGAACGGCCAGTCGTACAAGTACTGTTACATAACATTTCATCAATTCGCTTGCTATACACCTCTATAAATCCACGTTTCAACATTGTTCAACCGGTGACTTCTAGAAGACCACACCAAATCCCCTTACACAACTCATCTGACACACCATCCCCACCCCTATTCAACTTGGACATAAACTTTTTTACACTTCCTCTTTAACCCAAATATTACCAGGCGAATAATAATTGCCCTTTGAATCATCCCAGACAGAGGGCAAGATAACTCCATCGTTCCTCATATGTACAGATTCCACCTCATAATGTAAACATATTCCAAGGGGGTGCCAACCTGTCGTTGGTGCCCTTGTAAGCGAGATAGGAAGAAAGAAAAAAGAACCAGAAATGCTCCGTTTTGAAGATGTGGTAGCCAAAAAGGAAACGGATTCCCTGGTGGGACTTAGGGGATCCGGAAAAAGTGAGTGATTAAGTTGCAGCCTACTCAACGTAGGTGACTGATGAAATAAAGGAGATGCTGGAAGTGTGAAACGCCATTCAAGTGCATATTCCACCTCCTAGCGAGAGTTATCGAAAGGCGTGGGTATCTTTCTAGAGACATAGGAAAAGTCGTGGTGACCGAATTTGGTGGCACGCAGGATCAAATGAGAGTTTAAAAGTTTTGTGAAATACCCGCGCTCTGCTGTGGATAGTGAGACGGGTTCTCAATGCGTGTGTTTCGTCGTGCCGGGTTATCGCGAATGACTGCCTGTTGTGGCCCGTTGTCGCTATAGGGGTTCTGTGAGTATTGGTCGTAGTACCCGTTACCAGCGCCATATGGTACTCCCATGGGGTCCGAAGCATCGGATCGGCCAGCAGCACTGTAAGAGGAAGAAGCGTTGGATGGTCCACGATGCACATCTGCGCCGCGGTTGTTGGCAGCAGAAGGGCCCATTGCGCCGAGAATTTCGCCCTCTGGCGAGTGTGAACCATCCATAAGAGGCTCGCCAGAGCGACCGTCTGACATGTTGCCTCGAGTAGGCGAAGTAATATCTGAGTAGGCTCCAGTGACACCGCCAGACAGAGTAGTAGAAGCCTTACGACCAGTTGAGCCAAGAGTGGTGTTGCCCCAGCCACGGTAACCGGAAGAGCCATCTTCCCTCATCTCATAGCCACCATCTGCCATGCCAACTGCTGGGATCGTGGGGTCGGCGTTGGGGTTGTAGGCATAATCCTCAACTTCCTTTCGTCGCTCCTCTTCGGCTTGTCGTCGAGTTTTTCGTTTCTTCCACCAGAATAAACCGAGGAGCGCAAGGATGGCAATTGCAGCAATTGGCACAGCAACGCCGATAGCAACTTTGCTCTTCTGGCTCAGACCACCTCCTCCATTTCCGCTGCCGCTGCCAATGGCATCAGCATCGTCGGTACTGGTGGCGGAAGCGGAGGCCTCGGTAGCGGTAACCCTCTGTGTACGAATCGCGGTAACCAAAACGATGCTCGTTTCAGGTCCCTGGCTACCCGTTACGGTGACAATAGTCGACAAAACCTCGGATGTAGTAATTTCAGTGGCAGACGCCTCGCTTTCTTCCGTAGTGCTCTGTCGATCATTGCTGTCATCTGTTGAGGATGGGTCTGCAGCCTCTGTGGTTGGTCTTGCTTGAGTAGACCTGCTGGAGCTCGTCGGTGAGGGCGCGGGGTTGTCGGAAGAAGGCGATGCATTCTCAGATGTTGGCGCAGGTGCAGCTGTTTCAGAGGCACTGGCGTTATCGGATGCTTGGCTCGCATCATTAGTCGCCGGTTGTGTTTCGTCGGCGGATGGGCTCGGCTGGGTGGCCGAAGGACTGTTGTTTGAAGCTGGGTTCGAAGTTGCGGGTTGTGCTGGTGATGAGTTCTCAGCAGGGGACGAAGCTGGATTGGCGTTGCTGTTGTTGTCGACAGAGGATGGGTTAGGGGCCGACGCCTCTGTGGGCTGAGTGCCCTGACCCGGCGTGGACATGGCTAAGTCTAGCGTGCTCACGACGGGGAGTTGTCTGTGATCGAGAATCATGTTAGCGACCAGGAAAGACTCGCATTGAGAATTGAGGGTATTCAGAGAGTGGTCAAGAATAGTGAAGGCATGTAGCCAGGGAGATGGTGCAGCAACGAATCAAGTCAATCAACACAAGGGGGTCGTTGATGGATTAGACGCGAAAAGGTCGGAATGATGGGAGACAATATTGGCGACAAGTTTCATCGAAACTGGGACCTCAAATTGACCTGTATGGGGATCGTCGAGGGAGAATTGGATTGAAGGATTGATAATGAATAGCGAGTGAGCAGGGACAATTGCATCGGATTGGATGCAATGTATCGTGACACGGCGTGCGTACCTTTGGAACTGTTGACCGACCGTCGATCCCGTTTGAGAATTAAGGAGTAACGAGGTTATTCGCTAACAAGGACGCGTCGAGAGTGATTAAGCGATATTTCGAAATTGACCTGGTAATGTATGAGAAGAAGTGAAAATAGAGGAGAAGCGAAGAATAAGATGAGAGACGAGAATGAGAGCGAGTGAGCGAGAATGAGGTTGGCTAACTAGAACTGGGCTGAGCTGGGCTGGGTTGGGTGAGTGATTGGATTTGGAAGGTCGGGGGGTGAGACTGAGACGGAGACAGACGACACGGACAGCAAAGAGCCCAACTGAAGCGTACTAGCGGCCGCTGGAGGTCAGTTCGGGGTGGAGGCTTTTACTGGGTCGGCCACTGACCGGGACCTGAACCTGGGGCCATGAACCTAAACTTCCAGGGCTGCCATGGGCCTGAGCAAAAGATCCAGTTCTTTTTCGCCTTCTTCCAAGGCTCTTGTTGAACACTGAACGGGCTTCCATTGGGATTGGGATTTGACGTAACGTAACAAGAGTAACGTACGTACGTACCTAGCAGAGTTTGTGCCTGCTATACACAAGCTTAATTGAGTTGCAACTCAACTTCAACTTTTCATCGACCGTTGGTTTAGCCTAAAAAATTATATTTCTCACTGTTGAACGGCGACTAAAAATAAAGGGAAAACGGGTGCCGGTTTGCTTTCGGGAGGCGTATACGCTACCCAGGTCCACTCGCTTTGGGACAAGAAGAGCCAAGATCAACAAACAACAAGACGAAAGGTATTGTACGTGTGTAATATGGAAGAGAGAGAAAGCAAAGGAGAAGAGGAACGAGATCACAATATGAAAGAGTGTGCCACACGATAGTCTTTGAATCAGCATCGGGCCTTTAGACACAGCCATTTCCTTTCTCAAAAGTCAAATGGCAGACGATTATATTTCCTCAGCCACATTCACCCGCAGCTAATTAGATATCACCATTTCTCTCGATCTTGCCTAGGGGAGAAAAGAAAACCCAAGGACCTCAATCCAAGTTGACAAAAAGACTTGGGTAACTCAGCCTAAGCCTAGGGGACTCTTGACTCGGTTTATTTTAGCACCCTCTTCTAAAGTCTTATGTTTTCTTGCTCCCAAAGCCGCAAGTCTTTTAGCCGGGGTCTCTTGGCGTGGAGACCCCCAAGACGATACGAGCCACCCCAGCGAGGCAGTGACTCTTTGGTTTGTGTTGGCTTCGGGACGATCAATGGAGCGACAAGACCTGAAAACGTCAGAGGCCAAGATTATTTACAGGTATTTAGAGTTACTTGTAACTACTGTGTAGTATAGTGAGACTTGTATACACAATTATTTGTTTGTTGACATTTAATTTCTATATAACTAATTAAGTTTCCGTCTCCCTTGCATCCGCTCGAGGGGCTTTAATTTCCCCTGCAGCGCATCCAAATGTCAAGCTCAAACCACGAGACGTCGACCACCACCAACAGCTGTAGACTCATAATACAAGAACAATTATATGAACGTGTCTGTGGAAAGGGTCTTGAGGACCCCTCAAAATTGATTGTCGTTTCACCACATGGCTCACAACGTCATGATGATGAAGCCAAGTAATTAAACCCTTCAACTTCAGTCCCACTGACAGATTCCAAGAGACATCTCACTCAATAACCATTATTAAATACCTCGCAGACATTACTCTTCTCCTTTGAGGAGATTCGAGGGGTTAATCGTGAGTAAGTGAGATCACATGTTGTTGGTTGGCATTCAAGTATTTCTATAGCGTGCCGGGAACCCTTTAATCTCAACGTGCAGCAATGGAATGTCATTCTCATGTACGTCTACGCTGATCGGGGCACGATCTAGACTCTTGCTTTCCTATCTGATCTGATCAAATCTCCTCGGCTGAAGGTCTCAAAAGTGATATCTTGCGTCCTCACGTGCCTCAAGTCTTAACGGACGGATTATGCGTTCTGCTCTGGTTGTAATCTCGGAGCCATGTCCTGAAAAGTCGATCCGATGCGACCCTGGCACCAACACTCACACCGAGGAGAGGCTTGAGATCGAATTGCACTTTGAATCGAAAAGCTTCTCTTTGAATTGGAATGTCAAATCTAAAACATCCACGTTTCTCGATTCTGGTGCTAGAAGGGATAACTTAGATGGGAAGTTTGGTTCAAGACGCTGCGTAGGTAAGCGTTTGAACCAGCTCTCTAGCCAGCCTCTAACAGTAATCCTCATTCTCCCACGACCCAGGCAATTCGACTCAGCGATTGAGTGTCAACTTGATAGGCCATTTCACATACAAACGAATCAACAAATTCGTTAATAATATCTACCAATTGCCACTCTGAGCCTCAGTATCCTCTCATCGTAACTTACTCGCTCTGCCCCGGTGGCGTTGGCCTCCGCAGCAACTAAAGCACAGCATTGACCAAAAATAGTAACTTGATCGCGTGTCGTCGTATCGCCCCAGGAACAAAGCTTTGATTCGACAGACGCCGCTGATCGTGGGTATCCACGATATCAAACTCTTCTTTCAGATCTGCCAATCGTGATCTGCCATGCTTGAGTGATATTTCATAACATCATAACTTCACTAAATACGGGAGGATCGGTGGTGTTGCGATATTGGCGCGCCTGATGATCCAACAGGAGATGGATATCATTCGAGCTGCCCTTTTGGGAATTTCACCAATTGGCTACCTAGACTCATCGTCATAATCTCTATATGGACATATTCACACATCTCACGGTAGTTTCTCATCCAGTTTCGAATAACTAGTAGAATGGTAGAAACAAGATGGCCATGTTGAAGTGATCAACGCCAGATCCAATTGACCTATATACAACGGCCGAACGTACGTTGTCCGAGCCGGCAGTCGTCATCTAGTTTGTCGTGTGGTTTCCAAAGACCTTCTATAATATGCAAGCCTGCAGGTTCCCAGTGTGAAATAAAATATCGCAAGACATCATGACCCTATAAATACGCCCTTGAAGTGAAGAAATGTTTAAAGTTGACCAAGACCGGCGCACGCTGTGTAATGCAATGTCAAAAAGACAACGCTAAGAAAGTTTTTTGACATGTCAATGGCAGGCCATGCATAGACCAATCCACTGAATGTGTTGACGCGCTACCTTTTATCAAGGTCGGATTCCCCACGAAGGCTTCAATGTATCTTGCAGCGCTTGTTGGGTGAACACTTGGTCGCCAGGTAGGCGACTTACACGTCCAGCTCCATTGCGGATGGCTCCAAGCTGAGCCTGAGACATGCCGCTGCGGTTACTCCTGATACTTCCAGCGTCGCTCATGTTGTCGGAATCCTTGAATCTCTTAGGAGGAGCGAAGTCCAGTCCAGTGAATGTGCTGGATTTGCGGAGAAGATGACTGACGTACGTTAGCTAAAGTTTGTCTGATTACGAAGTGGCGTAAAACTTACGGGCTGGGGAGAGCGGTCAGCTCCTCAAAAGGCGAGACAAGAGTCTGAGCAGCAGGGACGGAGGGCGAGTAAGGTCGTCGCTCGCCGAAGGGACTTTGAGAGCGACCAGCTGCAGTATCACGGATGGTGTTGGGAGGAGCAAAGTCAGCAGCGTTGATGAGGGCGATGTTATCATCCTTGAGCTTGGAGGGAGTTGGGAGAGTGGTCAAGGGTGCGGGCGGCGGAAGTCTCTTCCTGGGGGGTTGGCGGATGCGAGCTGAGGCTGAAGAATCAGGTCGAGGGCCAAGAGCAGAGCCAGCGCGGGAACGTCCTCCAGGCCCGCTCTGGTAGCTCATACCACCGATAGAACCGTTGGGACCACGAGGACGAGGTCCAGGGCGGCCAGGACCAGGGCGTCGGCCAGCTGGGGGAGGTGTCATGGCACGGCGAGTGACAGGCTGCGCGTAGGGCATGACAAAGGCGTTGGTCTCAGGATCAAAGTAAGCTCCATCACCGCCCATCATGTAGCCTTGGTCAACATCCTCATAATACTGAGGGCCGGGTCTGCCCTGAGCCATTGGGGGCATGGGAGGCATAGGCGGGGGTGCCTCCTTGGTATCCTCGAAATACTCCTTGTAGAAAGAACGGATACGGTTGGCACGGTACTCGGGGTCCTCAGACTCTGTGATCTCATCCGGAGGAAGAGGACGGAATCCGACTGAGAGTCTCTTGTTATCCTGCTGGGGAACTCCTAGGCCTTGGTATTGAGGTGTATTCTCCACGAATGAGGTACGTTGCATGGTGCGACCACGGGAATCGTCCTCATGGTCTTCGTAGTAACTTGAAATGTCAGCCGCGGGGGTGTAGGACTGATAATTGGAACCATCACTCTGGCGGTCGTGAGGGAGAGGAGCGGACTTGGGAGCCTCAGGGGAAGTCACAGTTGGGGATTTGGGCTGAGGAAGAGAGAAGTTCAAACCCAGACCGGTGGCCTCATGCTCCCTGGCAGGAGGTAGAGGGAAATCGTTGGCGGGCTCCGAGGAGAAGTTGGGCAACTCGAACTCGGGAGTCTTGCTCCTCACTGCGGGAGGTGGCTGTACGGAGGCGCCGTCACGCTTCTCATCAAAATCGGAAACCACTCCAATCTCAGGGATGACTGGAGTAGGCTGGAATCCATCCTTCTCGTCGAAGTGAGAGTTTGGCTGGTGGGTTGGCGCAGGCGCCTTGGGAGTGCCGAAAGGATCGACCTTAGAGTCGGTGGCAGAGACAGGAGTCTCAGGCAGGGAGTTCATGCGAGATGGGGGCATCTTCATGCTACCAGGCTTGCCAGAGTTACGAGGACTACTGAATTTAGTATTGTGCGAGAGGGAATCCTTGGGATTAAAGGACCGCAATGAGCCGGTCTCGCTTTGCGTGATGGTCGCGACATACTGGTAAGGGTCCTGATTATCATTTCCCAAAGACTTAGCCAACGAGTTGAGCGACTCTCGCGACTCCTGCAGACCGGGTGGCAGCAGGTAGGGCGAAGAGAGGTTCATATCCATCGAGAGCTGACTGGGTTTATGGTTGAGGCCCTTCTCACCCCCTCCCATAAAGAGACTTCGGCGGGTAGACTTCTTTCCGCCGGCCCCGTCGAGCCCAAAGTCCAGGCTCTTGTGAGGATCATTGATATCCTCGAGCATCTGCCTCTTCATGTTCTTACGGTGGAGGTAGTACAAGAAGATTGCGATCAGAACGATAGGAACCCTACACATTAATGGTCAGCATATCGCGATCCAGTTGACCATCCGAAATCGAAAAAAACAAAGGCGTGGCTGGTAGCATACACAATAGCGACAACGATGGGAACTACCAAGTTTGTGTTGGCGCTGGCTGCTGCACAACTGTCGGTTTCTTGGCAGTTCTCTCGGGTGACGAGTCGGCGAAAGATGGAGGAAGACGATGCGACTCCATTTTTGGAAGCTGAAGAGACATCTTCAATGTTGGTACGAGGTCGAAGGCGAGCACCTTCGTAGTGAGCGATCCCCATGTTGGCGTTGTATGCTAGCGCATATACTCAAAGCTTCCAAACAAACAAAGAGATGTTGCTCGTCAAGTGTAGTTTCCTCCGCGAAAAAGTGAAATGGGCGTGAGAATATTAAGAATTGTCGAATATTAAACTCCAAGCACAACTGTCATAACCATTAAGCTGAAATGCGATTGACAATGTCGGTAGACGGCTGGCACGCGTCGAGTATTATCGTCTCCAATTTGATACGGGAATCGAATGAATCTGAAATCGTTTTCGTCCAAGGATCGCGAGAAGCGTCAAAGCAGATGTTGGGCACCGTAATATCGAGAAGAACAAGACTGGACAAAGCCAAAAGCCAGCGAGCAAAAGCGAGTGAGCGAGCGGCTGTGATGTTTTGTTGTTGTGTAAAGAGGGACTAGGTCATTAAAACGATAGACCGTAACGAAACGAATGACTCGAGTCTGGTGTAAACAAGACTCTAGATTAAGCAGCAGTTTTTTATAAAAGAGTGACGAGCCCGCTGGCAGGCAGCTTTGGCAGAAATGCAGAAACGATATGATGCTGTCGTCGTCGACCGATGAACAGTTGGAGAACGAAAGAAAGGAACGACGAATGGACGAGAGAAGGAGAGTAGGTAAAGAGGAGGAGGAGGTTAGCGAGTGGGTGGAGGTGTAGGAGTGGAGCACGACGGGAGAGGCACAGGAGTAAAGGAACTGGAACCTCCACCAAGGACAGCCTCGAAAGCCGGTACCTGGAGTGTCATTCTAGGGCCTGAGATGACCTGCTACAGCGACAAGACTCGCTGTTCTCCCAGCGGACTAATGCCTGAGGGGCCGTCCAAGTCCAACACAGGCCCAGACAACCAGGCCCAGGGGCGGGGGGTAATGACCACTCATGGATCAGGTCAGGTCCCGTCCATCCCAGACAATGAATGAGCCTTGCTTTAGTTAGCATAGCTCTTAAACGATATCCCAATCAGGGGATTCACACGGAGCGAGATGGAGTGACACCAGGTTGAACCATTGGATTGGTGGTTGAACCCTTGTTCACCTTCCAGACCCCTTCCAAGGTCTTCTCCAAGAGAGATTAAGGTGGACATCCTACTGGATCCCATGGAAAGGGTTTGCAACGAGGCCTTGGTCAGAGCAGAAAAAGAGAATCTCGTCATGGAAGCCCTGTACGATGGATGTTCAGTGCACAAGCAATTAGCTCATTACTAGGTCGGTTGCTTCTGGTGAACGAGGCATTGACCGCATTCCCACGGACAACAATCAACAACGACCAACTCTCTCAAGCAGAGCGATCCGAAAATCAATCAATTAACAAAACTCAGTTATCAACCGTTTAATTTCCAAAAAGTCTCTTTTTGCCTCGCCACCCCGTTAGCGCCCGCATAAAAAACCACCAGCCACATCGAGCATCAGAGCCCAAAAGGAAGCATCAGCATGCGCCTGTGGGTGCACAACCAGGTACAATCTCGCATAACCTAGATGCACAATCGACCCCTGACCAGTAAAATCACAAAGAATGCATTAAGTTATGAGCGCTTCATGCAAGGCACGCGAGCGGCAGCCAGGCTAACCCCGGCAATCATGTGGAGGCCTGGGACCAAGACCAGCCAACGGACGTCATGGAACAGCTTCTGCTCTGACGAGACCAAGCCCCGAAGAGGAAAGTAAATAAAGGGGGAGAAAGCCTCCCCGCCTATCCGCAGTGGCGTCAGGGGCTATATCTTGTCAACTGAAGTGGCTGCTGCAGGTACGCGGTGCAGAGAGTTCAATAGATACGGTGCTCTATCTCATATCGAGAACGGTCTCGATGGTCTTGGACGGAACCATTCAAAGTCAGTGTCAGTAACAGCCCGAGAGCGTATTGTCCTCTCCCGTTACCGGTCAACTGGATGAGACTATCATCCTGGGCAAGACAAGACAAGGCAATGCAAGACAAGCCACCTGAAATGAAAGCGAAAAACACTTCTCACCTCGCAAACACAGTCAAACTTGATATCAATCACACCGTCTGTTTCCTGGTTTCAACCCCTGGCTATCAAACTAGCCCCAAATGGCTGCTCGAGATCGCCAACCCCCTCATATCAAGATGCATATCGTTGGTGTCACAAAAGCTGAATCGTTCCCACATCTGAATTCTTGCATTAGAATCTTGGCTTATCGTGGGTCATAATTTTAATCCTCACCCACTATGCGCTGTCTAGTGCTGAGATATGCATCAATATTGCCCTCATCTCCGTCACCCATATCCTGCTGGCTTATTATTAGTATTCAGCTTGCCTACGTACGCACGCACAAACATCAGAAGGAAAAATCTTGAAATGGCTCAATTTTGCAGGAATTACCAATCGTTCGCCTACGTCAATATGGAGCTTGTAATTTTGATTCGGTGACTTCCGCCGCGAGCCATCTCACGGCATATCACATAGATCCGCCGGGGAAGCCGGATGATTTATTATTAGGTAGTTGAGCCGTTCGCCATTATTAGTAAGGACGATCAAGCTCCCTTACATCGGCAATACTGAATCATACACCAATAAATTTAAATCATACACTAATATCCCAAACTGCTTTAGGTAATTAGTAGGTCCTAGAAAATTTTTCATACCCCCTCTAACCAATCACAGCCTTTAATTTCAGTTAGCTCCTAAATGCTCATTTCCGCCCCTTTAAATCCCATTTTTTTATCATTTTTAATACAATATTAAGCCTTTATTTTATAATATTACTAAAAGCCTTATTTTTTATTATAAATACTAAATTTAATAATTTTAATAAGACTTTTAACTATAATAATCTTTTTAAAACTTATAAGGATGCCTATTTTACCTTATAACGCACCTAAAGTTAATCTAGCTTTACTATATTAATATTACACTTATTAAAGCCGCAAAATAGAACTATTATAAACCGCGTAGTTATCATATATAGCCACAGCGGCAATTAGTAAAGATAGAAAGAAAAAGGCTAAAAATACTAAAAATACTGCATTTCTTTATATAAAATTAATTGCCTTTACTTAATTACTATTTATTTAAGGCCTAATAATTTTTTTTATTTTTTTTAAGTTAGTTATAGCAAGTATAATTACAATCCCTTTACTAAATTCCTTAGTATTACCTGCCTTTACTAGCAGTTATAAATTAACTTTAGCCTTATAAGGCTTTATAAGCTTATTAGATCCTTATCTACCTAAAGAAAGAACATTTCTAAAGAAATTACCTACTAAATTTCATAGTTATATTTTAAAGTAAAGATTATTCCTTAAGATATATACATTATATATAAGAAGCTATAGTATAAGGCATATAGCGCATTTATATTAATATAGGCCTTTTTTAAGGTCTTTAAGTATAATAAAAATATTACCTTTTTTAGTATTAATTAGGCGCTAAATTAGAAGATTTAGCGTATTTTCTAGATCTATAAAAAGAGTATAAATAAGTAAAAGAGAAATCTAAAGCTTTTTATAATAGATAATATATATAAAGTTAATAGATTTAATATACCTTTACTTTAGATTACTAGTATTATTACTTTATATACTAATTTTAATATAGCTTTTAGTATTATAGCTAAAGAAAATAAAAAGGCATTTATATAGCTTTTTAAGTAGCTTAATAATATATAGTAATAATACTAAATTCCTTACTTACCTATAATTATTAGTAACTTTAATAATACCTTTAAAGTAACTATAAGGCATATTTTTTATACTTTATAATAGTAGCTTTACCTTTAGTATATAAAGAAAAATATTAATCTATATATAAGTTAAAAATGGCTTTATTATATACTGCCTATTATCCTAATATTAGGCAGTAAGGCATTTAATCCTTTATAATAATAAGGCTATACATTAGATAATACGTTTTTAGCTTCTTTAAGCCTAGCCCTTCCCTTACTATTACAGATCCTTTTAAATATACTGAATTTACATATAAATCAAAGATTTAAAGATAGCCCTAATAGAATTAAGGCTACTTTTATTAAGATATATAATACTATAATAAAGGATGATTTTAACTGCATTTAGGCTAATCTCTAATATAACTTTTCCTTTTAGTAAGGTAAGATTATAATAAAATAAATATCATATTTTTTTATAGCTAATATCGATTTTTCTTATTTAATAGGTATTTTAACTTATCTTTAAAAAATCCCTTTACCTATACAGCATTAATAGGTAAATTTTATAATATACTAGCTTTAAAATTACAGTATATAGGCTTTATAATACACTAAAAGCTTATATTATAATTTAAAGGTCTATCTTATAAATTAATTTTATAATTTATATAAGCTTAATATATAAATAAAAGTAATATTACTTAACTAAAAATATAAATATACTATTAAATTTAAGAAGTAGATCTTTAAGAAAAAGAAGCTCTATAAGTAATATAATTAAATAAGGCTTTTAATTTACTATATAAGCTAGATTGTAATAAATAAATTAATAAAGTAAATTAAGCTTTATAAGTATGCCCTTAATCTATATAATAAATATTAGCTTTATAGCTATATAAAGGCATTTATAACATAATTTAAATTACCTTATTATTATAAGATTTTTCTTTTAATATAAAAAAGTAGCTTTTTATAGCTTAAAGACTTTAGTTATTATTAGTAATTAAAAGCTAATATAATAAGTTAATCCTTTTAACCTTTTTTAAATAAATAGCTACTAATTTATATATTAATAGCTAAAGTAATAATAAAAGCTAAATAAATATTATAAGCCTAATTTTAATATTATTAAGACTTTTTATTACTATAAGCCTTAAAATAAAGCTATTATAATACTTAATATAGTACTTTTAGGCTATAAATAGACTAATAAAAAGTATTATAACCTTTAATAATATACTTTAGCTAGTAAGAAGATACCTAGAAAAAAGCCTACTTTATAAAGTAAAAAGACCTAAAAAAAAGCTATAGTAAAAAACTAATTTACTTTACTTACTAAATATATTAGTAAGCTATAAGGCATATTAGTTAAAGCCTTTAGCTAGTTATAATAGCCTATAATAGCCTTATAGCCTTATTTACTATAAGCCTTATAGTTATAGGTAATAGCTTTTAATATAAATTATATATAAAATTATTTCTTACTTTCTATTTTAATATATCTTATAAGTTAGTAGCCTAGGCTTATAATACCTTTACTTTTATAGCTACTGCTATTAATATAAGTACCTAGCTTATATTAATGCCCTTTTTAGTAAGTTATATTTATAGGTTATTTATAGTATAAAGAAGCTTTTAATAGTTATAATATATATAATTTTAATAGTAGTCTTTTTAATTTATTTTAAGTACCTTTTTAAGCTTTTTTAATAGCTTTTTCTTTAAGATAGCTTTAATTAAATTAATTTTTTTAAATAATATATTTTTTAATATTATAATTACTTTAGTATATAAATCTACTTACTTTAGCTAATTAGAAGTTAATATAGAGATTACCTTCCTATTTTAGTATAGTTACTAGTATATAATCCCTGGAGTAGTAGTATATAATTTAGTATTAGGGTAAATAATAAGCACGGGACTTCGGCACGCCTCGTAGTCACAATTATTAGGTAAATGTTATTTAATGTTATCCAACAATAGTCCCACAAGCGAGCTTCAGGTATGCCATTCATACGGAGTAGTCAGTGAACATAAGCAACAGGTTCCAGAGTGATCTTGAATGTCCCAGTGCCGTATCACAGGGGGCAAGCATTGCAATGCACAAGCCGTTGTGCATCAGATTCATGTCACCTCGATGAGGTATTGAAGTTCGAGTATGGTAGCACTTTGGTACACAGATGGATCTGTATGCTGCACAATAATAATGAGAAGAGCAGTGACAATCACGTTCAATAGCGATTGGGGTCTTCAGAAGCGTCGGGTAAAGTTACAATATTGCAGAACGATGATCATCGGGGGTCGGTGAGTTCTTGATGCCGGTTCCCGACTGTCAGCTTAGAATGAGAGCTAGGAGGTGATCGGGAGCTCCCGAGTCCGAATCCCGGTCATCAAACTTATTTTCGTATCCGTTACTGGTGTTAGTTGCTAAATCCGATAAATTCTGGATTGCGTGGCTGGTTATGATGACGGGGCATAACCAACAGCTTCGCAACTCTCGCATTCGCAACGATGGGTGGCTGCAACTCGGTATTGCTCATCGACTACAGAATAACCCCCTGTTGAAAGAACAGATACTGTGGAACGTGGGAAGCTGCTCGGGCAGTCCCCTTATTCTTTAAAGTAAATTCCCAAGTAACCAAATCACTGTCGGTTCGTAATGTCACCCTCAATGCTGATCATCCATGAGGCCGAGTTGCTAAGAATTCTTTTTGCATGAGGGTATGTATGCGCAAGGCTAACATTAGAGGTGGTCGAGCGAAGGATCTTGTATCGTAGGCCATGTGCTATCAGCATCCTTACTCGGGGGCTTGTGCCAGCACGATACATCCTGCTGCCACTTTTGTCAGTTAGATCTTTCTAAACTTGACTTTAATCGATTAATGTTTCGGATTGACTTGAACACAATGACGGGTGCATTCGAGTTGACCCCATAGCCGTTCTATCGAGTATCTCAGTTAAGGCGTACTTGTGTGAGGCAAAGCATGACGGTGCTTCCTTATATTGCGCTATAACCGTCAGGTTGAACACAACTCTAGAGGAAACAAGACAACTAGAGTCTTCAACTCTAAATAATAAGAATACTTAGGCGAACTATCATAGAGTTAGGGGAGCCTTTAGTGAGTTTATCTTGGGCATCCTCTGTATCTAAGCTCAAGATCTGAGGTTTTCTGGCTTCCCAGGGCATATAAATAGCATTTCTTACAACGCCCGAGAACAGGCGCCTACATAGGTAAGCTCAGGTAAGGTTCCACAGTTTCGCATTAATAAAGGATTGTTTCATGGTCATGGGGCGATAAACGAGGATGCTCCCTGTTCGGATCGCATCTACCCTGGAGACTCTGGAGCTGACCACATGTGAAGTAGTTTCTTATAGAGCGCTATTACTAGGAGTGTACATTGGTTCAGCGAAGCTGTTACAGTAAAAGGAGTAAATGATGATCTAATTCTAGGGTTTTTGAACCAAGATACAGAACTGAGGTCATAACGCCGTAAAACTTGAACAATTACCTTAATTTCTGTTGAAGTTTGAAACTTACATTATATGGACGTCGCTCGAACGAAAGATGCTAACGTGAGGCTATGTTCTAGGACAAATTGGATGTCATGATGGCGACCTTGGATGTTCTTAGTTATCGAAATGACCGAGTACACTGGACTCGCGAAAACGAAACTGTATTGGTATGACGGGCGGCCAGGGCTCTCTACGGCTGTCAATAACAAGTCTTGCTATCTTGGCCCTCATGACTGCTACTTCAAGCCTTAGGCAACAATTGTCTACTCGTCTTTTCATTGGATGCTACCACAGACTCTGAACAAATCATCAGAGCTCACTGCAGATCGCCACATCATCTCATCTCATTCAAGCCCATCTTTAGACTTCTTATCGCCACGGCACGTGTCTAACTTAACACGTCTACTTCTGTCCAAGATCGAAACCAAACTCCTATCACTTCCAAAACCTCACCATCCTCTCCATATTAGAATCTCACGATAAGCACGGGCACCTATTCGATCCTTTAGTGTCATAGCCCCCAAAGCACCATGATACCTGGCTCTCTCGCCTGGTTACTTGCACTGCCGGCCTTTGCGCTAGCCGCCCGTCCAAAGGATGCCATCAAGCTTTCTGATGTGCGATCCCTCACCCTCCGCGGTAATGGAGCCATGACGAATCATCGCCGTGTTGGCGCCATCCCCCAGCTGCGCTGTGTCTCCAAGAAGGCGCTCTGTGAACTTTACGACGTTGATGTGATGCGCTGCACCAATGAAGGCTCCGGCTGGGGTGATGAGGATATTCAATGGAGCTGTACTGCTTCACTTCCAGAAGAGCTCAAGCTTGTCACTACGGATGTAATCTGTGAGGGTTACAACTCTCCCGACGACCCCTATGTTCTAAAGGGTAGTTGCGGTGTCGAATACAGAGTCGCCTTGACAAAGAAGGGCGAACGCCGTTATCCAAATATCGCCAACGGAGGATGGTTTAATGACGGCAGAGGTGGTACTGACTGGGGGGCTCTACTCTTCACGATTCTTTTTTTCTCTATTCTCGGCTGGATCCTTGTCTCAGCGTGTTACAGAGCACAAGAGGCTGGCAGCAACTCCAACCGACCACGACGCCGTCGCGACGGATGGTCACCTGGAGGATGGGGCCCGGGATGGGGCCCCGACGGCGATGACCCTCCACCTCCATATCCCGGTTCTAAGCCGTCTTCGCAATCTGACACTTGGAGACCCGGGTTCTGGAGTGGTGCCGCAGGAGGAGCCGCAGCAGGATATTGGGCTGGTAGCCGTAATCAGCAAAACCATCATCATCACCACAACGATGGGTATGGCAGCATCGGACGTGGAGGTTCTGGATGGGGTGGTCGTTCTGGATCGTCATCTGGATCCAACAATTCAAATCGTCATGAGAGCACTGGTTTCGGTTCTACCAGTCGTCGATAGATAACTATCCCACTAGAGACATGTAACAGAGTTACAAATTTTGACGCATTCCATTTATCCTGCTATTTCGTACACTGACTCAGAATCTCCTCAACCCCCAACCCCCTCCTTTCTTTACAAAGAGTATATACATGCATGCAGCGGCTCGTCAAGTGTTCCGCTGAGTGGTTTAGAAATACATGGATGACTTTCCAAGAGTAGCCATCTAGCCCAGAGAAGGAAACTGTCAAGATGCGCTGTCCAGATCATAGTGGCCCAACATAGTCCGGTGAATGTGGACATACAGCCACCCCCAAACGGTTGAAGGTATAGGATGGATGCTCAATGCTTGACGTAAGCAATTAAAGAAGTAGAAAAAGAGGTATCGCATATATAAGAAACAGAAGTAAGATGCAAGATAGGTTGTTTCCATTGCGCTCTCGGTGCGTTCGTTCAATGATGGACGGGCATAACGTCCATCTTGTCAAATGCTCGGGAACATGTAGGACATTTTCGCATGCGGTTGCTGATGCGATCATCCACACATTGGTTGCAGAATAAATGGCCACACGTCTTCAACGCCGTATTCTTGAAATTGATACGACAAATAGTGCATAGAGCGAACGTCTGAAAGCGCGTTAGAATAGTTCAAAACAATAGGCTCCTTTTCTTATATCACTTACCCGTAACATTTCCTCTTCTTCAGACGCATTGCTCAATGCCTTATTCTTCCAGTTGTCGCGATCTTTCTGTGTATGCTCGAGGCGTACTTTCATCTTCTCCACCTCAGTCTCTTGCATAGTATTGCGCTCACGAACCACAGCAGAAGCCGCATCTTTAGACTTGACCAGGTTTGTCAGATCAGCAACTTGCTTGTTCAGAGACTCAGTACGGCGGAGAGCATCGAGACTTGCTGTTTCCATCTTCTTGTTCTCTGTCATCAGGGCTGCGTTTGCTTGTTTGAAATCCGTCAACTGTTTATCCAAATTACCTAGTAGGGTACGGTTCTGCGATTCGAGATCCTTTAGCTGGGCGATGATTTCGGAGCTCTTGCTGTTCTGGTGCCGTAATGATCGAATCTCGTTGTTGCGAGTGTCTGCGTCCTTTCGCGCGGCGAAGTATTTCTGGTCAGCTTTACTCTTCTCTGCAATTAATATTGCCATGCGTTCCTCTACAGCACTGGTATCCATCGCTTTCTTTTGAGCAATTTGAATTATTTTCTTGTATGCCTTTTCCATAGCCGGGAATTCAGTGTTGATAGAGTTGAAATCTCGCTCCAATTTTGTGTATTGCAGACGAAGTTCATCAATTGTCAATGCCTCGATATCCGGGCGAATAGCTTGCTGGTCCTCGCTTGGCTGAAGGCGTGAAAGTTTTGCTTCCAAAGCCGTAATTCTATCCTCTTTGGCAGACGCCAGAGCCTTGACTTGATCGATTGATGCACGGTCCTGCTCTAATCTTGCCTTATGTTGCGTAGTTTCGGCCAGCAATTCATCGCGCGCGGACCGCACTCGGGCAAGATCTTGATCTCTGGAAATGATCTCCGCTTCAAGTTCTTGTGTCACCTGATTCGCGTCTGCTTCAAGCTGAGTTCTGAACATCGATCGCTCTGCTTGTAGTTTTTCGGCTTCTTCCCGTAGCTGTTTGTTTGTAGCTTCGAGGGTGTTGATACGTTTGATGAGATCCTCGTTCTGGTTTTTGAACTGTTTGAAAACGTCGGTCCGAATGAAGTCTTCATCGGTTAGGGTCTCTCTCTTTGCTTTAAGAGTCGAGTTCTCGTCCTGAAGGGTCTTGATTTCAGCCAAAATGACATCGAGTTGTTCCTTTTGCTTGGTAGCAGCTGCAGTTGCCTCTTCATACTTAAGCAACAGTTCACCTGCATTGCCATTTGTTTCGCCGGCCTCAGCACTCCCATCGCCAGACGCAGAAGGGCGGGTGGCATTAGCAAATGCTTGTTGTTCGAGCTTCTGCACCTGAAAGCTTTTGGCACGGTCTAGTTTCTTCTCCGCTTTGAAGTACCGCAAAGTCGCAGCATTCAGTTGTTCAGAGAGCTGGTCCTTTTCACTCTTCAAACGGTCCAATTTGAATAAGTATTCCTTTTGAGTTGCCAGCAGACTTGCAACCTTATTCTCCAGTGCAGCAGCGTCGGGGTCAATCTTGCCTCGCGAAGAGGCCAATCGTCCGAGGAGTGCCTCAGCTCTGGATTTGATCGTTTTGCCTTTGTCGGATAGATGCTTCTGGAATTCATGAAGATCCTTGAAAGTCACGCCACTCAGATACGGAGGATCTGCGAATAGGGTTAGAAAAAGCACGGCTGACAAAATTGAACAAAGGACATCGTACCGGATGGTGTTGTAGAAGTGATCTCCGAGTCCGAAAGAAGCTCCATTTCCTCAAGCACCTGTTTCTTTGTTTAGCTATACCACAGATAGTGGGCACTGGAGAAGGGTGGGACAAACCTGTCGCCACCAAGCATCGATAAGTCTCAAGTGGTCGTCGTGATGGACAGATCTTTTGTGAAGTTCTTCGAGGCGCGACTCGTATGTAGAAGCCTTTCGACTATATTCTTGCATCTGCCGGTAGATGGCGCCCTTTGTGTAGGCCTGATGATTGGGTCAGCGACATTTCCACCTCCATACGCCGAGCAAGTTGCGTGATGTTTTCTTGGGTTGTGCGGAGGCGCTTCTCATTTGGGTGCATGACGAATGCACTTCCGAGCCGACTATTGCGCTGTCGCAAGAAGCAGGCGAGCATCATCACTGGCTTGGTGAGCAAAGCCGTCCAGGACCATCCCAACAGAATGGCACGAAGCCGGAAACAGAAGTCTGCATGATAGGCAAAGTGCGGGGGGGGGACATATGGTCGGATACTCAAGCGTTGGCAATAGGAGATGTCGTCGTGTGACTTACCTCGATCCAACTCTCCTCCTTCATGTCGGACGAGTCATCTTTAGCCTTGGAGCCATTGACAGCAACTCGCTTGCTCGGAGGGGCTATTTCATCGGCACTGCTGATAGCAGGCCGTTTCCTATCCTCCATCTTTGAGATTGTGGATGGGCGAGGGGAAGCAGAGGGCGTGGTTGTGAGAGGCATCAGAAGTCGCGTGGCATAGGACAAAAAGGCGGACGCGTCCCCAAAGAAAAGCGACGGGTCGGTCGTGCGAGCGCTTCCAAGCCAATTCCCGTGGCGAGCAAAGACGTGCGAGCGATCATCAAGTGATGGCGCGGGGAAGTGTGTTATGATGATGGAACGTTTCTTCGGGTAAGGAGTTTGAAATTTCGAAGTTGAGTAGTCGCAGAGCAAGAAGCGCGGCGTCTCCACCTCGAAGGGGATTAGTACCAGTCTAACTTCGTTCGGAAAGTGGAGCTCTTCTTATCGATTTGCATGGGCGGATAATTCTCGCCCACTGCATCTCCACCATCCCGCATTTTATTTTCTCTGCCTTTTTTCTGGGCTGCTTGCTACGAGTACTTTTTAGTTTCTGAATCGTTCTCTTGTCGCAATTTGTTCGGAAATGTCAACACAGATAACATATCGGATATCGCATACATTACATGCATGATTAGACGCTTGCGCAATGAGTTCCATTTTCAAAAAGAAAGGAGGGCCTGCCTTCAAACCCAAGATCCCCGCCGCTCGACGCCCCGCGGCACCAGTACCCTCTCAACCTCTCAAAGCACCACCGACTGCTTCTCTTCCGCACAACTTTAGGGATTCAGAAGCACAGGATATCTCCCACCAATCTTCAGAAACACCATCGGCGAAGGAACCCGTGAGATCACCGATTGAGTCGCAGATTCAAGATTCTCGTGAACTTGGTCGCCAATCTTCTACCCCACCATCAACAATCCAGGAGCCTGCAAAGCCGGACGAACATGCTGCAACTGAAGGGTCTGCCCAAGAAAAGTCTCCAGAAGAAAAGCAAAGTGAACTTTCGAATCGAAATACCGAGCGCAACCCTGAAAGAATCGGAGTGCCCACCACGGCTGCCCAAGCGACAACCTCGAGCGAGCAAGAACAAAGCCAACAGCCTCCTGCCCAGTATAATGAGATTCGCTCAAGTATTGCCCATGATGTTCCGTCTCCTGTTCTGCAAACACCAACTCCAGATGACTCGGAAGGCCCAAGTGGAACTGATCTTTCAAATACACCATCTCTCCCCGCTACTGACTTGAATGATACACCCGAAGAGACCTCAGGAGAACCGCAGAATGTACCCAAATCAACGCGTAGACCACGAACCAGGAAGCAGGTTAACCAGGCACCCCAGGATGAGGCTGAGAAAGAGGGAGGCTCGAAAACGAAGAAACGTCAGAGGAAAATCGATGAACAAGGCACGGCATCCAGACAGCCCAGAAAACGCAGGACAACACAGAGCGGTACAAGTACACCTAAAAACAGACGGGCGCGCTCACTTACGCCAGAAGATTCAGAATCTCAACTGGTGGACTTACAGAAGCTCAAGATGGCTGATTTAACCAAGGATCTTCACATTGGAAAGAAATTCAGCAGACATGATGAGCTACGAGAACGAGAGAGGCGGGCAAGAATGAAGATCAAACTCGGAGTTGACGGCGAACGTGATAGCTCAGCAACCCCCGAAGACGGTGGCCAAGGAGGGAAGGTTGGAAGCCCCGCTGCATCCTCGCCAGCTCCTTCAGTTTCAGCTCCGGTTGCACCTTCAGGACCTCAATTCCGTATTGTTGATGGGCAGATCGTGATCGACCAAAGCTCGTTGGCTGTGGACAGACATGCTCGAGCAGCCGCTGCAGCTGGAGACATGGAGACAGTCGAAGAAAACGACTTCACGCGCCTCATCACCAGTAACTCATTCATGAACACCTCCAAACTTAGGGGTCCCAATATCTGGACCGACGCAGAGACAGAACTCTTCTATCGCGGTCTGCGCATGCTCGGTACGGACTTTGAGATGATTTCCAAAATGTTCCCGGGCAAGCAGCGGCGTCATGTCAAACTCAAATTCAACCGGGAGGAGCGCCACTGCCCCCAACGCGTCAACGCTGCTCTCATTGGCGAGAAGACGGTAAAGATCGATCTCGAAGAGTATAAGGCTTTCACCGGTAGTGAGTTTGAGCCAGTGGCAGACATCGAGGCTGAACAGCGCAAGATCCAGGAAGAATATGAGGCCGAGGAGAAACGCCGAGCTGACGAGCAGGCCGAGATCATGCGCAAGAGACGTGAGGAGCTGTTCAAGGACGACGACGAAGGTGACGCGAAGAAAAAGAAGAGGAAAAAGAAGCAGGCAGTAACCTACGGGCTAAACGGTGAACCCATTGCTCAAGAGGCTTGAGCTGGGAGAGGACATAAATCAGGCCGAAATCAGGATCAAGAGTACGTCCAAAATCGGGGACATGATTCGGGCGGCGTAACGGGGACAGGCATGATACCCATAGGGTTTTTTATTTGCTCACGAATGAAAGAAAGGGTTACACGGAATTAGCTTCGAGAGCAGTCTCTACAGTATAATAATTATCCTAGGGCAAGGTACACAATGTGAAATCTTAAACCTGCTTAATAAATATATCATCATGATAAGTGACGCCTGTCTCTCGTCTCAACAAACTGGAGCTTCGTACGTTCCAACGGGCGTAAACATAAGACCGTGGCCCTTGTCAAGTCAAAGTTGGCGATCCAAAAATAGGGGTAACAGGGTCACTCAAGAGCACTGGCAATTAGATGCAGACGTGCGGAGTTTGAAAACAGGAGTAATGAGCAGACTTCCAAGGGATGATCAGTGACTGGACATAAACAATATCAGCAGGACTCTTCCAGCAAGATGTGTGAGCCTGACTAGCGGGATTAGGGGTATAGTCATGTTAATAGCTAATACTAAGGGGCCAGATACTCCTGGCCATGGATCGTACAAGGCCAGTAAGTCTGGAAAGAATCTTCTTGTGTGGCCAGAGACATGAGGGCTCCTAGTGCCTGGGACTAGACATGTCGATGACTGACTGAGCAACGGCGGCTCCAGAGCGCATCACTCATGCTATAGTACCAAGGGCATAAAACTACCCCCAACCATACTCAAGATATAGAATACCATCTGATACTCATCGGATTGTTTGAACGTTTGACGAAAATAGGTGATACAGCCTGTGAGTTGTGCCATTTCGGAAACGATAGCCAGATAGGTACTTGAAGTTTGAGTTTTGGAAAGATATCCAATCAACGCTTAAAATGCTTTAGGCTTATAGAACAAACTTAGGATACCCTTGGATCACTGGGCCTAATTTATCCCTCCCCCTCTCTTGATGCAGAGGCTCGAATTATTCTGGTGTCTAGGCTATGAAGCTTGGGTTGTTATCCTATGAACAGCAGTATGATTCAGCATAATTCGTATTCTCTGAATTTGACGTCCCATCGTGCTACTCAATCAAGGGAGTTTCATCGGTAATCACTATAACACGATACGGTAAGGAAAGAGATAGCTGAACAATCCTCAGTTACCTACCCACCTCACATCAGGTGTTGATTTTCACAATGTAAATATAAAATGGGAGCTTTCTAAGATCAAAACCACCACTTATGCCTGCTCTATTAGCTAGGACCAATGGCTACATTCTTTTCATGATCCTCTTCTGTTGTCCTATCCCTGGTCCGTCGCCGTCGCCAGATGGTTATTCCACAGAGAATGCCTGGTTTTGTGCCCCTTTCCTTCGGTTCATAATCGTAACGCGTATTGTTCTGCACAGCTCATCTGCTCTTAGTTGTTGTTGTTAGGGGCAGGCTCGTCGTCCTCCGGTTGGTCAAAGAGGAAGTTTGCAGCCAGTTCTTCGTTCTTGTCGCAGGCAAAATAGGCCTGGATAGCCTGATCTCTATCGAATCCTAGGCGGCACAACTAATGTATGTCAGTGACTCAGATTCAGGGCCGTATCGAAATGAAAAACTCACCCTCTCGATAGCATCTCGTTCCTCCTCTGTCACCGAAATGGCCTGAGCCCCAGGGGGTAGGGGGGTGTCATCATCAGCATATTCACCGAGAAGCTGGAGAAATTGGTCTGGATTTGTAGCAATCAACTCGGCCAATTGAGGATTGCCGGCTCCGAGCTGCTGGAGAATTGGCTCGAGCATCTGCGGTTGTTGCTGAACAACCTGGCGGAGTTGCTGGAATTGAGCATTGTGTCGCAGAAAGTCGAGGTTACCCAGATCGCCACCTTGTCCAGCTGCTGCTGCAGCGGCTGCGGCAGCCGCCGCCGGGTGCCCTCCACTTCCTCCTCGGCCACCAGAACCTCCACGTTGAGCAGCAAGATCAAACAAATTCACGCCACCCTCATCAGAGGCACCTTGGGAGGAAGCAGCGGGTTGAGCTGGTTGTGAAGCAGGAGCCGCAGGAGCAGCCTCGCGCTGCTGCTGCTCTTGTCGGATATTGTCGGGAATGCCCTAATATAAACCAAGTAAGCAATCGTCGCTCACGACAGCCCGGAGAATTCAAGACGAACATTAAGAAGATACTCGACAGCACGGTCAGGGTTGTTGAAGGCAGCGCGCATGGCTGCTTCGATCTGGCTTCTTTCAAAACCCATGGCCTCCATGTTTGCGATCGCCTCGGTGCGTTGAGATCCCATAGCAAGGCCAGAAGGCTCCTCAGCTTGAGCACCAGTTCCAGCATCCGCAGAGCGCTGAGGAGTAGGTGTCGCGGGGATAGCAGCCTGATGAGATGAAGATTGCGCAGGTGCCGCAGGGGCCGCAGGTGTGTTGGTAACAGCTTGTGCGGGTGTGGCAGGGGGAGCACTGGATTCGGCCGCCTTGGGTTCGGGTTTGGGCTTAGGCTATTGCGAGCTGTCAGTATGTAAGCTCCTATAGGCCAAGGAGTCATTATTCCATACCTTATTCACCATGCAGACCACAAAGCCCTTCTCCTCAATGTTGTAGGAGCCAACAGTCTCTTCATCCTTCAGAATCTTGCCTTGGCATAACGTCAGCGACCATATATTGCGACAGAAGAGGTAACTAAGTACCAGAGTAGATCAGCTTCTGCAACTTGGGCTCCCATCCTTTTTCAGCTGAGATCTTTTCTTTAACGGCAGAAATCTATCGAGTGTATCAGCTGGCTGAATGATTCGCGCAAACAGCTACAAGCGCCAACGCGGGGCAGGCATACCAGCTCAGAAGGCTCGACGTCGAGTGTAAACTTCTGTTGCTTGAGATCCTGAAATACCTTTAGTCAACTTCCAAGAGAATGAAAACAAGCACAAGAAATCAAGCTCATTAACGCAGATTCAGAGGCGCATTGATCATGACGTACCTTGAAGGTGACCTTCATGATGGGCGAAGACTCTGTCGCTTTGAGGTGGGGAGGTGGGAGGCAAAGTGCGACCTGGTGATTTAGATTAGAGTCGTCTCGCTCGGTGCAGCAGCGGCAGTAGAGTCGAGTCGATGAGTCAAGATCAAAGATTTGTTGCTGAGGGGGAAAATATGTGGGAGAGAGGTCGGGTAGGAGAAAATAAAATCGTCGACGTAGAAATAGAAGTGTGTTGGAGGAAAGCTTAGTGGTTCACAGCCTGGACGAAGTTGACGTTTGGCTGAGGGAAAAGGTGGGGCATGAGTCTGAGTTGGAAGGGTTACTTTCAAGCCAGCCACCACCAAAAGCAGCCTAGTGTACCTTTGTCAGCCAGTCCAGGCTACCAAATGGCTAGAAGGCGCGCGTCCTGCTGCCTGAGAATAATAGCTACATTTATCAGATGCTCCAGGGCTGTGTTGATCGGTAGACTGTGAGCAGGAGAGAGAGAGAGAGAGAGAGCGCCAGTACTAGGCGAAGCAGAGTGTTTCTGCTGGGAACGCCCGTACACAAAAATACATCTAGAGTTCTTCATCTTGAAATTAGGTTGGAACTTCTGTTGATGAGAGTCAATAACGTGGCCATCCCTGAAATACACCCATCATGCATGCTCTCGGTATTGACGTCGCCCAACTTAATGTTTAGGCCTTGCTATAGGAAAAGCTTTCTCTGGAACCGAGCCAGTGATGGAAGTTCGTAACACGTAACAGGAGAATTCTATTAGATATCCCACACAAATAACCTCGCCACGTGGAGGAACACCGGGATTTTCTTTGAGACAGTCTTGCACTACATCGCAGTGATTCGAGATTTCAAAACCTGTTATGCTTTAAAAGGCTTGAAGAACAAAGCTTGGAGCCTTTATGAGAGCCCTGTCTCTGCGTCTTGACTCCAATACCTGCATGGAAGGGTTCCTCATATTATCCAAGATGAATATTCTCTGGTTCTTTTAACAAGTGTTTGATATTGCTTCTAAGCTTTCTAGCTTTTGTTCTACCTTACGATGCATCTCTGTCGTCCATCCTGGCGCCTCTAGCGCAATTGGTCAAGTCATAAAAGCGCCTCGCTATTTTCATTGATATACAAAAAATCCTCCTCAGGCCGTTCCACCAGGTCTGTACGGAACTCTTGAGTTTACCATCCGGTGGCGTCTGGAAGGATAAAAAAGATAAGAAAATGGAGTCTGTCCATATCATAACTAGTGCCCGCTGTTTTCACATGCCCCTGTTCATTTTATCATTATACTGTCACTCAGTCAGAGTGACATCGTTAGTTCTTCTCCTGCTTCTTACTTTCTCCCATCATCTTCATTGTCAATTTTTGACCTGCGGTTTAATCCGACCAACTTGATCGAGCGCCAGCACCCACAACCCACCCAGGGATGGGAGGGGTGAGTGGCCTGTCAATTGTCGTTTGGGAGTCTGTCTCGGACTCTTGCTCCTCTCTAATGCTCTCGTGCTCATCCCGATGGCTGAGAGGGCTTGGGCCCACTGTTACAGAGGCAGACCGCAGAGACCTTACACTCTGGCGGTGTGTGATGACTTGTCCAGCATTGGGTGAGGCCAAGACAACCGTGCCAGGCGTAGCCATTGGGGGCGGCGTAGGCGAGTCGGATCGGAAGAGCGGGTGAATATGAGATTCACTTAGGGACGGCTCAGGGAGATCGGTCGTCGACGTTTGAGGGCTCATTTGCTCACGTGTTATAGTTACCGGACTGAAGCTTCGGCTTCGCATGCGGATCCTCGGCGGCTCCAGAGGCATATCGTTGTTAGGTGTGGACGTTCTGCTTGGTGAAGGGCTACCAGGAATTGTCTCGAGAAAATGGCCCTGGGTTTGCTGAGGAGGAGTTGCAGCTTCCATAACCACTTGGCGGTTGTTTGTATCAACAGACGATGTGTCCCAGGTGTCAAAAACATCTTCACTCGACTGATATATTGTCGAGTCGGTCGATATAGGTCGTCGAAACTCGCTTGACGACACGTGACTTCTTACAGTCGCAGACCGAATGGCGTTTGAAAGTTGAACCTTGATTGAAGCTGAAGTGCCGGACCTGGAACGTCCGCGTATAGATGGGGTGGGTGTTTGAGAGTCCATCGAGTTCATCATCCTGGGGGCTGTCTCATGATCTGAAGCTGTGTGACTATAGGGGATCGACTTCAGAGACGTCTTGGATCGGAATGATGGCAGGCCTCGGTCCTCCTCTAGAGTATGGAGTGAAAATGCCTTCTGGTCGCTTTGCCGCGTAAGGAAGAAATGAACAGATAAGAAGCCAGCTTGAAGGAAGAAGCACACCCCAAGACTAGCGGACAGGCCCACGAGAAGGCTGCTCTTACTGGAGCCTGTGAATCCATCCTCATTTTCGAATTTAGACTTGCTGAATTGAATGAGAGTAGCCACTGTTGCAACCGTAGCAAATAGTATTGACAAAAGACAAGCGCCAAAGTCAACACCCAGGCAGCGTGTTGACCATCGTCGGAAGGAAGTTGAAACATATGTGGAAGCGAACCAACAAAGAATAACAAGAGTCACAACCTCGAGGGCAACAGAGACTTTCGAGAGTGTTCGACCACTTGATTCTTTGGGTGTATGAATAGTGAGAACAATAAGGACTGCTATCACAGCCACTGTGACGAGTAGGGCCAATGAGCCCAGAACGATTGATAGGGTGCGCCGCATTGTTTCTGAAAGTTGGCGAAGACGATGTTGCGTAGTTGCAAAGCCCCAGTACGACAGCTGGTAGGTGGCTGACCTCGAATTAAGCAAGCGTTCTTTGCTTCCCGTAGATCTTTGAAAATTAATCTTGTTTCTCGTAATGCTCGCAACGTTGAGTGGCACTGCATAATCTGGATTGGCTATGTTTCATCGACCTTGGTTCGACAGTGCGACTATGATATGGATGTTGAAAAACGATAATAGACGGTGGTATATATATTGAGTGGCGCCAATTTGCGAAACACAGAGAGGAGCGTCCAAGTCACTTCGGTAAGTGCTTGTTAGTTATGGGATATTTCGTTGCTGATATCCAAGCTTGCTCGGTGTGAATCGACCCAAGCCAGTAAACCGAACCAACACCACGGGTTGGTGAAAGAATGTAAGTGATATAAAATCGGGTCTGAAAGAGTGTATTACTCTAGGTAATATATTGCAGTCTGTCTTGTTTTGCAATTATTAGCCTGAGTATTGAAGCAACAATCACGAGGCTTCGGTCGGTATAAGTCAAGGATGGACGATATTGAAACGAGCGGGTGAAGACCTGAAGGTGGGAAAGAAGTAATGAAGAGAAACGAGCAGAGGCCAAGGATAAAAGCAAAAGTTAAAGTAAAACGAACTTGTGGATGCCGACGTTGGCTGGTCTGGTGTGGCAGACCCGTCTGAGTCGAAGAGAGTGCAGGCCAGCAGCACAGGACACCGCTAAGAAGAGGCACTGCATTCACTCACACGATGGAGACTTGGTGAAAAAGCAAGCCGGGAATGATCCTCTTCCGAGTGGATTCACCTTACTAACTGGCCATAGGCTGTGTTGCGTGTCGTTAGCAAGTGGCCGGCCCTAGACAGGGGTGTCTTATACATACCCCCATAGCCCCCGTCAACTCTCTTACAAGCTGGCGACTCTCAGACACGGCACACCCGCAAGAATAGCATCGCACCGCACAACCTTTCGTTTTCAAGCCCTGTTTGGATGTTCGTTGGTCAGGTTTACCTGAGGGAGGGGGGCAGTTTGACTAGGAACCCTTCCCCTCCACGATTCGATGTCCGAAGGCTATGTGAGATTGAGATTATCAGGAAGAGGCTCGCAGGTTGGCTAACGTGGCTGACTTCTCTTATGCAAGTCATGGGGCCAGTCTGCCCTTGTAAGCCCATTCTTCCTTTCGCTTCTTCTTTACTCCAAGTATCTCCGAATCTAATGCCCTGGGCCTATTGATGGAGTGACGGGTGGAGAAGCATGTCAAAGTGGGTTAAACAGCTGGTTTTGTTGATACTGTAGGAGTTGGATGTCTGGATGAGTTTTCAATTCTCGCATTATTCTAAATAGTATGTTGGCAGACATAAGTAAATGCCAGCATTATTTGGCTGTGACCTCTGCAGAGAGTGTTTCACCAGAGCCATACACACAAGGAGATGGCAGTGAGATTTCACCACCTTAGCTACTCTCACAAGCTTCCTTGTAGTTCTGGCATGTCCTGGTCTCTCTCCCAGCTTCCACTACCAGCAAAGTCCAACGGTTTCCAAAACTCAACTCCCGAATGGGCATCGATCGCCCGGCCCATAGGACAAAAAACTCAAGCCCTCAAGCCCTATTTCTTCTGGCTAGTATGATTGAGGCCTAGTCATGCCAATGAAGCCTCTGTCTTCCCCGCTGCCTCCACGCAACCACACTGTAAAGCGTGTGCCATTAAGAGCCGAGAAGCCCTCTTTTAATCTAACTGCTGACGCCCTCATTGGACACTGGGATCGGGTACCTGACTCTAACCTTATTGTCGTTAGATTCATCGATCTAATCCAAGATGATAAATTTTGAGTTGTGAGACCAAGTTTGTTATTTGTTGACTTGAGGTTGTATTGGAGAGTCGGCATTGACGAGAGTAAATAGCAACGGTGAATCATTCACTCTGGCGTTCTCAACGTAAACTGTGAAATCTTGTCAGAGCGGTCACTCATGATCGAGTCGTGAATCGGGGATCGATGAAAGCGTACTCAGACAGGGGATAGGTCCTGAGGTTAAGGAATGACTCTCCAATTCTGACGAACCGACCAGGACTGCATGGCAATAATTAGATTGGCTGTCTGGGCTAAAAATGAAGGAGGTCAGTAAGCAGCTGAATATTTTGGAATTCGCAGCAAATACCGACAATGGACCCATGCCACCAAAGCACGAGCATCCCAGATCCCGGTTACTGTTTCATCTTCTTTCCGCTTATATCCTGGTTCCCCATACACTTTTGAGTCAACCATTTGGAAATCCCTCTTCGCCCCCGATGACATGGGAGGGACAAACGTGGCAGACAAAGTTGGCACTCGTTGTTAGTTGTGAGGCTTCTACACCGAGATTTCAGAGGATATGAAAGCCTAGATACATGTAACTTTAAGGTGCGCTGCCGGTATCCTTCTTTTTTTTCGACGTCAGGTAAAGTGCCAAGGTATAGATCTCAAAGTGACAGACCCCTACCTCTATCTGTGGCTGGCTCCCTCATGCACAGCAATATATACATGTCAGCACAAGCAAATGACGCCTTGGTTTTGAAAGGTGATGCAGGAAAAACAAAGAAATGACCTTGAAGCTCAGAGTTGGAGCCCAGCACGGGCCTGTTCAGTGACTCGGAACCACCAGCTGCGGCCCTGATTATTCTGCTCGTTTCGCTCTGGTTGCTATATCGCAACCGCCTCATGAGACACTTTGACCTCCATGCTCTTGTCTCCCTTGCTTCCAGAAGTTCCTTGCTTTGTCTCTGATAGACCAGACCCTGAGAAATGCCCCGCTGAGGTCATCACACACTCTTTTCAACGAAAATGCCTTTGTTCTCCTGCCCATTGTTTGTTGTTTGACATTGGCCCTCCTCGCTAGTTTGCTGAAAGACATCTCCTACAACTCAGTACGAGACTGTTTTTTCTATAAGTGTTAATACCGCCCTTGTATTAGTTTCGAGTTCGCGTCGGGCATGTTACTTTTCCTAGCCTTACCTATTGTCCCCATGCTCATAGTTATACTACCTCACCTACTTATCTGTGACATCAAACCGCTCAATAAAAATCACTCAGGACATGTTTATTAATATTTCTTTCCGGATAGACCATCTCCATCTGATCCGTGTCTGACTGCCGATGAAATTGAATCCCTGGCCCTTGTTTTTCCAAGCTACTGGGCGACACATTCATAGACTTGCTTGGCTGTGAGTTACAGTGTTACTCAGCCTGAATTTGCTCCTAGCGAATCCTCCGGGTTTACCGAGCCTTTTCGCCAAGGCCATTTTCAGTGTCTGGGTCTTTTCTACTAGTTACTTTATTATTAGTTAGCATGATGGCCCTTCATCTGTGCACCCAACAAACTATTTCGCAAGCAAAGGTGCTCTGGAAGCAGGAGATGCATCCCTGGTGCCATGGCGTGTTATTGTGGTACGTATGACGAAAACCTAGATGCAGGGTGACCCTCGTCGCGGTATTTCCGGGGAAATCTCAACAGGGCCAAAGCCATGTATGATTGGCGATCGCGGATCATTCTGTTTCTTCTTTTCATCCAGGGCGTTCGTTCATCAGAGTTTCCCATTGCTACCGGTGAACTGTGTCCTGTGATGTAATTCTAAAGTTTGTGAATGCAACAGTAATTCATTCATTTGGTCGGCAAATATAATCATCATCCCGCAGGGATTGATCTAAGCCACTCGGTCAAAATAACACATTAGCCTTTTCCCTCTTCTAACAACCAGATGTCCTATTTGGGAACCCTTCATTCTACATCAGTCCAGTTCATGGATGATGCAGGCCTGGTAACTGGCCGTCGATCACTCACTCGCTTGCTTCCAGCCCCGCATTGCATTTGAGATTCAAAAGTTCTAATAATAGGGGGAGTGAAGCATCTTGGCTTGCGATGGACACAAAAGATTGTCTTCTCTTTCTTGTCCAGGATGCTCGAATCAAGATCTGATCACTACCAATATTGCTTTATGATTCCGTGTCCACACCCACATCTCCAACTGCTATTGTGGTCTGGACTACTACGCCCGCAGACTGTAATGAATCCAACCCAGGTTAGCCGTCTGTCCTGGACTTGTGTTAGTCAGTTTGTAGGCTCCGGTGGTGGCTTACCAATGACCGCATCGCGTCCTATCGGGTGTCTATTGTATCAGTACTAAATCTGTATAATTGAACTGGACTGTCTCGGGCCTTTTTAGCATCGTACACGTATACAGTCATATGCACTCACAATGTGGAAACGACACGGGTCTCGATTGTTTCCGCCAAGCATACTCCTAGACTTGACAGAACATGCTTCCGTTGTCCTTGCAGTCACAGTCGTCCATCCCGAACCGCGAACATTGCCATAATTCGCTAAGGTCACCAATACCTCGGCGTCGGGCACGAGGACAGCAGCGCCCTTCTTGTCTCCTACCCTACTTGTCTGCCTACCTACTAATACTATTCGTTGGATGGGATTCAATGGTCCATCCATTGGCCAATGAAGAGCTTCTTGTCAATAGAATGAATAATCTGATCATGTCCTATTCCGTATAATAATGGGCTTTCCGAAGTACATTGTTGATTAAACCACAACTCATTCGGTCTTATTGATTTAAGAAAAGAGTCGTCGCAGTCTTCTCTTCAGTGGAAATCGTATAGATGTCGAGGAGAGTTAATGACCTATACTAACCTTGGCAGATCTTAACGTTAGACTGGCGTGTGCTGTAAAAGGGTTCAGGAACTCGTGTTTACTCTTTTTTAGTAATTGTTTGTTTGGTTTGTTGTTTACTTTGGTCTCCACCTTCAACATGCGGGGAGACTTGCAGTTGACTTACGGAGTAGATGATCAACATGCGTTTTGACAGAAGTATGACTTTCATGTGGATGCAAATGATGCCGCTTACATGTGGCTGCATTGTCCATTGCCGCCGTTCTCAATAGTCGACGGGGCACTCATTAGGCACGCCAATACCATAGAAATCGAGCCGCATCAGCACTCAGCACTGAGCTAATACTTGCCGTATGGGAAATGAATGCTAGTTCAAATATCACCTGCATGTGTAAGACCCGCAGATGTACCGTATCTACTGTTAAAATTCATCACAGCTAGCTTGGTTTTTTACAAGCTATTGTAAGCCTTATACTTAGATACAGGAGAATGATATTGTATAGACGTATAATCTTTATAGAGGTAAAAGGGGGCTTTTCAGAGCATCTCTATCTATCTTAATTTATTAGCCTTAGCTTTGTTCAGTCAGCTAGGTTACCTTACTTATGACAGCTTGGCCATTAAGTAGCCGTGATGAATAGTAGTAGTAGATACGGTATACCCCCAGATCTGTTGCTAACTAAGTTGATCAAGATGCTACGTGCTAATAGTGTAATTACATAGCCGTCTTGAATTGGACTTGTCAACGAAGAAAACAATGGAAACTTGAGCCACGCGAATGCTCAGGCGATTGTGTTGCAAGTGAGACACGATATATGAGAGTTGGGGCCCAGGGATAAGACACTTGTGTCTCAGCTACAGCTGAAAGCTCCTCAACAAGAGCAACTGAATAATAACAGCACTAGAACAACATCGCCCACGTGCTGTGTTATGGCTGCCGTGACGACTCCCTCGAGAAGGGATGGGCTCGTTCTTCAGCGAATGGATAACTACAGAACCACGATCTCTAAATGTATGTTCCGCCCTGTCCGCCTAGAATGGCCTTGGGACTCACCGAAGGCAGACTATTGGCGAGACTATTGATAAACCGAACTCTTTGCACTGGAGAGGTCATTGTAGGTCTGGCTAATGTCTCACCGTGTACAGAGTACGTCTCGTGGTCTCATTTTCCCGATCATGCCTATGTAGTCACTGCGCTTTACCCAATGCTAAGTTTAATGGTGAAGTGGCTGATTTTGCATGTGCTCGTTGTCTGATTCCGGGATATTGTTTACCGATCCCATTACTGCCTGGTTGACAAGATGCGATCAAACAATAACCTCTGCCGTAGCCATTTCAGTTAAAATCTTAGCATAGACATTAGACTTGAGATACGGGGCATTGATTGGCAGGCAAAACAGCTGAAGATCTCTCCTTTGAGTAGCTAAACAATAAACAGGAAGACAATTAAAAATCTTTCCGATTAATGTGAAGCTGCATGGATTTAATGTCAAAACTCACCTGGGTATGTCTTATTCTTGATCTTCGGTCTCATTACTCCGTACCTCTAAGTTACTGCAAGAGCAGCAAAGGTATTTGACTCTATTTGGAACACTGTGTCAGCTTTGAAGGACTTCATAAAGCATCACAACTTGCGTTAGTAAACGAACTAAACAGATGGATGGAAAATTTTGCCATAATGCGCAGCTAATTAATGTGTTCTTTCTGACCGTCCCAAACACTAGGTAGGTAAGTTAGCTGAGTGTCCTGACTGGCCACAAAGCTGGTGGCTGGGGTCTGACAAGTGTTGACATCATGACTTTTCGACTAAGAAGTACATCTGAAAGTGATATGCCAAACTTCTCAATGATCTCGGCTCCCTATTGCGACAGTATTGCCTCAAATTTTGAAGATGGCAAAACCTCGTGTGATTTATTGGTTCCGAACAGATTTGCGACTTCACGATTCACCTGCTCTCAAAGCGGCTCTAGACCTTGATCCAGCTGTTCTTTGGCCCATCTTTACGTGGGATCCCCATTACGTATACCGAGCAAGAGGAGGCCTCAATAGATGGCAGTTTCTGTAAGAAATAGAGAGAGAGAGAAGTTACTCCTTGATTTGCAGTTATTCTGACGAAGTAAAGCCTGGATTGCCAGAATGACCTCTCCCGATCTATTTCACAGGTGAACCCCAAGTCAAAACTCTTTGTTCTCAGAGAAGCACCACAGACTCTGTTTCCAAAACTCTTCAAGGCATGGAAGGTCACCCACTTGGTTTTCGAAAAAGACACAGACAGTTATGGTCGCGAGAGAGATAGCGTTGTCGTCCAGGCGGCTAAAGATGCCGGTGTCGAAGTCCTTGTCCGTTCAGGCAGGACGTTGTGGGATAGTGACCAGATAGTCGAGAAGCATGGCGGAAAGCCAACAATGTCTATCACGCAGCTTCAAACTGCTGGGAGCAAGCTTGGTGAGATCCGGAAACCCATTCCTGCTCCCAAACATCTTCCAGATCCAGGAGACATGCCTGTCAACTTTGAGCAGGACGAACCGAATACCAAGCCAGACTTCAATGCAGGATTTCGGACCGAAGGAGATAAAGCGTATACCAGGATAGCAGGGCCAAACGATGACTTTGCCATTGAAACAATGGAGGAACTGGGCTTCCCACTAGCGACCACACCCCATCGTGGAGGAGAAACACGGGCGTTGAAAGAACTAAACAAGTTGATTGCAGATGAGAAATACACTGCAACTTTCCAGAAACCCAAAACGAATCCAGCTCAATTCGAGCCACAAGCTACCACTCTCCTCTCGCCATATCTGCACTTCGGGGCGCTTTCTGTACGTTTGTTCTATTGGCGAGTAAGGGAAATCGTCGATTCGTATGGAAAGGGTGCTTCAAAACCCCCAGAAAGCCTGATTGGCCAACTACTCTTCAGAGACATGTACTTCGCCGCTCAAGCGGCTTTGGGTTATGTCTTCTCGCAGACGGCGAACAATCCGTATTGTCGTTTCATTCCCTGGCACTTGCCCTCCAAGAGAGATTCAGAAACTGGACTTATTACTGGAGAGTATCACATTGACTCCGAGGAGGCAGATATCTGGTTCAGAAGATGGCGGGTTGGAATGACCGGGTTCCCCTGGATAGATGCTTTAATGAGACAGCTAAAAGACGAAGGCTGGATCCATCACCTGGGAAGGCATGCGGTTGCCTGCTTTCTGACAAGGGGTGGTTGCTATATTGACTGGGAGCGAGGTTGCGAGGTCTTCGAGGAATGGCTCATAGACCATGAGCCGGCTTGCAATGCTGGCAACTGGCAGTGGTTGTCTTGCACGGCCTTCTTTTCACAGTACTTCCGCTGCTATAGCCCGATAGCCTTTGGCCAGAAGTGGGACAGGGAAGGAAATTTCATCCGTCGTTATGTGCCAGAGCTCAAAAATATGGACTCCAAGTACATCTATGAACCGTGGAAAGCCCCCCTCCCGGATCAGAAAAAGGCAGGTGTCCGCATAAAGGGCGATGGATTGAACAGTATTGAGGAGGGAACATATCCAAAACCAATGTTTGACTTTGCAAAAAGACGTGATGTGTGCATCTCTGCTATGAAGACAGCATATCAGGTTGGCCTTCATGGGAATGATGGCCAGGCGCTTGATGGAACCTGGCGCAAACTATTTCCTACCGACCGTGGGGAGATTCAAGGCGATATTGGGAGTGATGGTGGCGAGCACGCTGGTTATGAAGACGATGAAGGGGGTCGTGAGGATAATGAGGCGAAGGAGAAAGGCGAAGGAATAAAGTCCATCGAAAATGGGGATCGAGCAATGAGTAAACGGAGCAGTAGACGGCACAGCAGCGAGAATACCACAAAAAGGCAGAAGACATGAGCGTCGATACTGTCTAGGTTATATAAGACAGAAGGGGGTTGTTCGAGACCGTAACGTCAGTTCCTTAATATACACTACAGAGGCGCTCAAATTATTACTCCGATATAACATAGTGTAATTCACGAGGCCGGGGCAACCTCCGTGTCTTACCTTGATGTATTTCCATGACATTAAAACTTTGCACCTGGGTCTGCCAGTCTCGACCACTCCAAACCCCATAGATGGTGAATCTTCTTCAGTTCGACATCCGTCTCCTTGGCTTCTCTCTCAAATTCCACTTCTGCCAGCTGTGAGAACAAATCATGCTTGCCCTTGACAGCATCTGTGTACAATCGTTGACGTGTCATCTCAGCATCGCTTGATCGAAGCGACTGGTCAAGCTCAGCGTCTGCTTCTGGGTCTCCTAGCAACTCAAGTGTTTTCTTTGCCTCATGCGCTCTCCCAAGCTTGGCATAAGTCTTTGCGAGACATATCAGACACTTCCGCTTCCACTCAAAGACTCCATCGTCAACGTTGAGGGCCTGGTTTAACATGGCAACTGCTTGGTTATATTTTCCATCTTGGAACAGGTATTCGCCATAGACTGTAAGAGCATTGCAGTTCTTCGCTTCAGCTACGAGCTTCATGAACCGATCCTCAGCATCTGCGAATGCAGTTGTTTTCCGCCATGATCCACTGGCGAAAAGCTGGCTCGCCAGGGAGACGACCGCAGGAGTATAGTCGAGTTCTGAAGCCGAAGCCCACAATGCCATCGAGAATGAACTGTGGGCTTTCGTTCTCCGGAGCAACCACAATAAGCATGCCATCTCATGTGCAACCTCGACTGGGATTTGATTCTCTGCACGTTGTTAGTGCGCCCTTAAACGCTCTTTCGAGGTGAACTTGCCAGAGAGGTTGGCACAAGAAGGAAGTGCCCCGTTTCTTATGGCATTTGAAAACCTTGATGCATACTCATAATATTCGTCTGGTCTGAGAGTACCAACTTGATTCTCGGACGCTCGCATAGCCAGTTCGAAGTCCATAGGTGAAATTTGACTGAGGTCAAAATCAGTCTGGTTGCTGGAGGTTGGCTGAACTTTAACAAGCTTGGGCGCCCGAGGAGGTGGACGAAGAGGTTTCCTTGCGCCTTTAGGAGTAGCATATGACCGAGTCTGATACCTAATGAAATTGCTCGAGGCGCTCAGGGCAGCTTGATGAGATGACTGTGCGACAAGTCCACCTGGTAATGTAAAGTCACCACGTAGCAATTGGTAAACATTACTAGGTTTTATATGAAGCTTTGCAGTCGACATATTTTGGGTCAGGTACTCAATAAATAAGAGACAATCTGGCTACCTATTATACCAAAAGAATCCTTTTCGCCAGTAGTCGCATGTAGTAGGTGAGGTGAGGTGAGATTCTGCCACTGCTTGATGTGTGGGGCGCCAGTGTGCCAATCATATCTTGCATTGGTGAAATGCCCGTCAAAAAACCCATCTCGAACTGAATTTTTCATACATCTTGAAGAGCTTAATCAACAACATTTCACAACCAAATTCAGCTCAGGATGCTCAATTCATACTCTGACTGAAAAGCCTGAAGTATCATAATACCGTACGGTCTTAATTTCTGACATTTCCCCCCCTCCTGCACCTGAAGAGCATCAGCATCACAAGTCACATTTCTTTACATTTGCCACAAGCTGTTCACCAGCTACAAATACTCGAAGATGGCACCTCAAACGCGCAAGAGAAACTACAACCAGAATACAGCGAAAGATACATCTGTGGAGAAGCCGACAGCGGAAGAAAAGCGCAAGCTGCCTGTAAGAGCCAAAGACAGTGACTCCAGTGACGGTGCAACGCCAACTTTAACGGAATCAAAGGGCACCAAGGTGGTCTTTGGAGATGACGACAATGACAACCCGGCGCCTCTCCCTGTGGTAGTCCCAAAACCTGCTGTGCAGGTAGAGGAAGATGGGGAAGATGATAGTGACGATGAAGCGCCTGAGGCCGTATCAACTTCTAAAATGGCGTCTGATATCAAGAAATCCAATCAAGCGGCTCAGAAAGCAGCACAGGAGTGAGTTTCGCCGGTCTTATTACTTCATGACCTGGACCCTCTAACCTGCGCCCAGGGAAGCTGCTGCACAGAAGCGCAAGCGTCGGGAAAGGGATGATTTCTTCAAGCAACAAGCCGAAGAGCGCAAAAAGTTGGAGGAGCAAGAGAAGGCCGGGACAAATGAAGAAGCGTCCGTTGAAGAGGGTCCGGCACAGTCACTCATACAACGAAGCAAAGCAGAGAACGCAGTGAACCTGTTACCCGCCGAGTTTTTGACAGATTCCAGCGAGGATGAGGCCGATGAGATTGACGATCAACCAGAGGAACGTCCAAGGAAACGCCGTGTTGCCACTGTCGAAAGAAGCCTGGCCCGCCAGGAAAGGGGACCTAGGGATGAGCGGGTGGGCTCAACTGTCTACCGCGTTGCTAAAAAGACGGATGAGAGGATGGCACCTAAGTTGAAGAAGCATGCAAAGAGCTCTAAAGATATTCTCTTGAAGAGAAACAGGAGTGTTACGAAGCAACGGTCTGGTTTCTTCGTCCGGTAGAGGAAGAACCAGGTATCAGTTCTTTGTCACGCCAGCTCAATACCTTAATACCACAGCCAGAAATCATTCTGCTCAAAACACTACAGCCGTCTATTTCAGAACTAGCAATCCATTGAGTTGTTCTCTACCGGCAGTAGTCACGACGCGTCCATCAATAATATAAACCATAGTTTTGAAACGAATCGTTGTCTTCGATTGCGATACCGTCGAGATCTACAGTTATACATGTATTCGAAGATCACTTTGCTCGGCGAAACAGGTATCCGTACTATCGCTAACAGTCATTGTAACAAGGCGAGCCCCATACATCGTCTGATACCATTTGCCTCGAAATGCTTAATGCCTGGACCATGGCCATAGTGTGAATTCCAATACGAGAGCTGCATCGAAGTAATATCTTTCATTAAACTGTAACCAACCAACATGTGGACACTTGATGAGCTTGGCCGACAAGGTCCAAGAGGTCTATGCTTGGTATGTACAGTCACAATCTACATACATCTGGACCAAAACGGCGTATGGTTTAGATCGACATACCTACCTAAGTTGGTGATATTAGGATATCTACAGTAGGCATACTTGTGCTCAGTTACCCACAGTTGTTACTGCCCGATTTGCGTGAAGTATTTGGATCGGCAAGCGAGATTTTGGGTATGCGAGGTACGCGACATCTGTGACACCCAATACGACGGGTACATTGGTGTCGGCACTGAATAGAACACACCTTCGACGAAGGTATAACAGAGAAGAACTATAGCACCCGCCGCAGTGCCGTTGACACTAACTCAATACAGGCACGCTGATTGCATTGAGACACTGACCATTCCGAAGCAGATTGGGGCGATATCGGGATCTTTCGACAAATTACTTAGCTTAGCATCTCGTCCTGTCATTCGAACCCAGTACCTGGCGAGTAGGCTGCATCTCAGACACGGAAGGGAACGATTCGATCAAGTCCAGCAAGTCTCAGCCAGGCGGTCCAAATGAGTTGACTCTCCGCACGAGAGTGGAGTGAAATGGCACATCTTCAGTGGAAACGCTACATCTGGCGAAGCGCTCGAGGCACTTTGTTTAAAGGCCCTGGTCCATGTCTGCTCCTTCGGAATTGGGAGATATGCTCAAGTAGCGTCCCTACCGGGGAAGAAGGGATGAAACGTTGAAGGTCAGAAACACGCGGTAACTGCAGTCGTTGAGTTTCGATGGCGATGATGGGAGGATGAGCTACCGCAGAGAAAGAGCGCAACCGATACGACATGAAATGTGATGTGAACCAGTGGCCTTTCAAGTCGCGCGATATGGTATCACATATGTTTGCTTCTCGCCGGTTGCCCATCACAGCTCCTGCAGGTCCTACACCTGGTCACTCGCTTCCGAGGGAACCTTGGCGATGTACGGAGAACCTACGGATACTGTGGAAGAAACACCTGATGGGTCCGAGGCAATAGTTTCAATGTCCCTGCACTTAAGTCATATAGTACGGCACATATAGCCTCTTCATTCAGCACGACTAACCACAACAGTTGTTCTGGACGAAGCGACGTTGACGACTGCAATACAACGCAGAACAGTGACCTTCGCCTCTTAGGCGAGTGAAAACAGTGCGGGTCATCAAACAGAATATTTTGTGATTCTCGCTAGGATTGTGAACATACAGTATGTACTGGTAATTATAGTTTGATACAATTGTGATGCTTTCCCAGCATGGATTTACCCTGTGGTTGTGCATAAACTGAGGAGTGATTCGCAGCTAATATTTTATGTACTGTAAATCATCGACATTGATTTACCTACCCGCTCTCTCGTGTAGTAGGTCGGACAAGGCAACAAATGCTGACTGGGTTCGGGAGATCGACGCAAATTATTTCGGCGTCCTGAGTCATGTCTTCAGAAATCCAGCACTTAGCACATTCTCACACCAGTTGGTCAAGTTCAAAAATCCATGGAAGAGAACTTCGACCAGTCAAGACCTCAACTGATCTTGGCTAGTTTGTTTCTGGACTAACCCCAGACCGGGAGCACAGCAGGCAGTTGGCCACGTGGGAGAAACGTGACAGCAACTGTCATGTACCTACGGAGTAGGAAGACGGGCAGGTACCATGCCCACATGCAGGTGGTAGGTTTGATACCACGGAGAGTTACCATTCATAATAGCTGCCAAGTTCAAACATATAAGTATTGGTAGAACTGAGAGAGATATAGAAAGTATAACAGAACAAGAAATCAGTTTAAACGGGGGAGATAAAGCCATCAGCCGTCGTTACGGTGTAGAGAAGTCTTCATTGTTGCCCTTGACTGGATACAGTACATGTATGTACGTGACGGCAAAAGCAAACGCTTCCCGCGAATCGAATCTACGGACGAGATAGCATGCCAGGCTGAAAGAGGAGCCGAGAGCTGTAGGGCATTCCGAGCACGATTTGCGATTTGTTCCTCTGCGAGCTAACCAAGCCACAAGCAGGCAGGCCGCTATGGGCACTGGTGCAAGGGGTCCGTGCCAAAATCAATGCCAATGCCAAGCACCTATCTAAGGATCACGAGTCGTTGGAAAACGATCTGAAGGGCTGTGTGGCGGTTTAGTTGGGTCCAGGCGATATGGTTGCCCTACTTGTAAACTTCGAGAATGATGATTTTCTGCAAGGGGCTTCTGTCGTGAGCAACTGTACATTTAGGAAAGGTCAGAGTTGGCTCCGTTGTGTTGATATTACAATTGGATATGTTGCCATAAGAGCATTGATGACGCACGATACCTGAAATCCATCCCATTATTACTCCGTAACGATAAGCTACCTAAGTTATTGCCATCTATGCCAGATTCTCGGCTCGCATGGTTCGCCGGGCTTTGTTGGTGTACTGCCTCGTCCTGTGTGCAGAGTCACGAATGGCTTCTGTTGTTTGCTTGTAGCATTTCATCCAGCTGAAGAAGGCTGCACGATGAGCCCTTCTGCATGAGGGATAAAAGAGGGCAACTCATCCTTGGCCTTGGAACACGGGCTGCCGCTGATGATCTCACAATGAATCAGCTGAATCGCGGTTGTCTGAAAATGCATCCACCCGTTACTTCTTTGAGCCGAAGTCCTCTGTAAGGGATGTGTCAACCCCAGGGTCCAGCCCATACCCTGAGGGCTCTTCTGCCTCGCCCCTCAGAAGTTTACTGTGACAAGTTGCTTGTCCTTATCCACTAACTTATTAGCTCGTGTCTGCATGTTCCAGTTGGCTGTCGCACCGACCGGTTCGCCCCATCCCAGCAGCCAGCAGCCAGCAACCCATCATCACCATCAATTAACTTACCTTATGTAGGTGGCTTATTAGCGGATAGAACATTCGGTGGAAGCACCATCGAAGTGCGCTAACCCGTAGATACATCCATATGCAAGCCAATATGATATCTGTGATCTCATGTCTGACCGCCATTGTAATTCGGTACATAACCTACAAGTAACCATTTAGTACATGTTTCTAAACTGACGACTTTGCGGTTGGCATCCATGATCAGCTACATAAATGTATATATTCCTGCGGCCAACCCCATGCTGTGGATCATCTGCCCTCAGAGCGTACCTAGGCGAGATCAAACCGTGCCGGGTATCACAAACTTGGCAGCTGAGGAAAGAACCCGCATTTACGTCTCGCGTCTCGTAGGATCTAGAGCCAAAGTCGTGGGGAAACAGCACTGGATAAAGGCGAGATGATGATCAGGGTGAACAAGACCATATCATCATCGCTATGGAAGCATTTCCTAGATAAGGTACGCGGGACCGCAGCGTCGAGTGAAGCTTTCCCCTATCTAGATTTCGGCGTGGGAAGCGGAGAGGATTGTCATTGATGGCGCCATGTCCCTTTGCGGATCAAAGTTAGTAGGGATTATTAGTTCTGATGTATTTTGAGCAAGGGGTTTCCATCATTGCGTTTTCTCTGAGACTGGGCTACAGTCACTGTCTTTCGGTCATTGCAGCATCACTGTCCTATTTATTATTCGTTACTCCATGTTCAGGAGGTGGTTGAGTGTCGATGTTGAGGCTTCTGAACTCGTAGCATCTTGTCATGTGTAGTCTGCAATGCACCTTGGTCAGAGGCCTACGATTCCAAACCCCCTCACTGATACTGTACATATCCGTCGCGGATAGCTGCCGGGGGATCCCCATCCAATCAAACGGCTGGATTGAGACTCAGCATGGGTAACCCTGACGAGCAACATTCAAGGGGTGCAAGACAATGTTATGAAGGTTAACAAAAGGACGCTGTCTCCAACCCACAACGTCAACGCCACGATGGTAACACCTTCACAGCTGGCAGGTATCTTCTACATAACCTAGAGAAGCTCTTCTTCGTCCCCTTCAGCCTATCTCCGTGACGTCGTGGTGGTGATGTGACAGCCCTAGCAGGCCTGGTTTGAAGCTCAAGACCTTCTAGAAGCCCAGCCAGCAGCCACCAACAGAGTTGAGGATCGTTTCCTGTGTGTCTCAGAATACGTGCGTTTCACAATAGAAACGAACTTCTCCGTTACAAAGAAATGGTGGCATTCTGAAACACCCAGGGCATGACTTCGTTTTGTTCTGTCATGTTTGCCCCATCTTGCAGTTGCGTGCGACTGTTTCGGTAGATCTGCACCAACTCGGATTTCGTCAGCCATCTTCCCGCCTACCCTGTTTTCGATACATTGTACATACATACTGTACACAAGTTATAAACTGTATCGCTTGTGGCTACATTTCAATTTAGTCGAAGACTCTGGCGAAACCCCGCAGGGGTGCAAGTTCAACGAACCTGAGGGGTTTATGATGATTCTCAATTACCCTTGCTTGACTGACTACCATACAGTGTGCATTGTGATTATCAATTTGTTTCTCTTCCTACAGACGTACGTCCCTGGTCTTGAATCTGTCTCCTCGAAGTTATACCCATTGATGCAGACTCTCAGACTCTGTGCTCAATATTTTATTTCCAAATTTGGCCAGCCTACATAGTAATTCACCAGTCTCAAGTCGCTCGCTTGTATCAAGTGTTGTTCGTTTGCCTTGTTATAGTAATCGCAAATTGTCAGTAAATTGTTTCATGCTGCACTGCCATTCTACACGGAATCAGTTGTCAACTTCTCACTTGAGTCAGCATATGCTGCGGAGACTCCAGTTTCCGGTATTAAATTGAGTTCCAGATGGATTATTGTATGCCGAGTGACTACCTTATGTCATACCGGGGCCGAATTTCCGCAAACTCGAAGAGTCTTGACATTTGAATGCCCTGTGTGTTTTCGCGATGCTGTACCTAAGTAGGTATTTGCCCATGGTAGCTTGATATAGCTAGGCCATGCTACCTGCATCCCGGCTCACACGGCCTTGGTGAAGTGAACGCAAGTGCATGTATAACAGTAAGGTAAACGCTGGTTCTCGACGTTAACTGCACGTAAATCTCCTTGTCTATGGCAGGTACGGAGTATGTTGTGGATGAAGACATTCGCATGTGGAGAAGCAAGTGAGACAGCATATGACCTAGGGTCTGGCAAAGACCCGATGCTCGTGCGCGTGCCCTCCTGACTTACACCATGATGTTGAACTTGGAGATTTGCTAATTCGAATGTGAGTTTAAGGGCGATCATCAGCTTGACCAAGCCACGTGAATCAAGTACCGCCCGAGTTGATTTTCAGGGCCCCTGAGTTGTGCCCCTGGTACTGGTAGTTCTGGTAGAAGGTGCCCGTCTTCAGAAGTTCAGATCTGGATGCGATTAATGTCCCTACCTAAAAGGGGCTCTATCTAACGCCATCAGGTATGGGCAGATAAAATTAGTGTCCAAAAGTCTCTAGACGCTACCCCGCTAACAGATAACTTACTAGATAAAATTAAACTAACCCTTAATTATAAATATAGCTAAAACTTTAATAATTCTTATTAAAAATAAATAGAATTTTATCTATTTTATATATAAAGCGCTAAAGAAACTATAAATTTATAAATATAGTTAAGGCTCTTATTATATAAGCTATAAAGGGCAGAAAGTCTTACTAAGCTATTATAAAAGAGGTAAGATATTTACTATAAATAATTATAAATATTATTT